>CAODLS010292529.1:0-27522 GCA_948243855.1 Flueggea neowawraea | reverse complement strand
TAATAAAGCACTTTGTCTTATACATTCTCAACTCAATAGTCACTGCCCTCCCCCCGCCTCTCTCTCTCGCTCTCTCTCATCTTTTGCCCTTTTCCTTTCCCTTCACTGGGTCCCTCTCAGTTCTGCAAAACCCGACAAACATAACGGGGTCATTATCAAATCTTCCTCCACCACCAACTTTCATTTCCATCTTTCCCATCTTTTTTTTCAAGAACCTTGCTCTGTTTTCTGTTGCTAGTTATAACACATCAACGACTAGAGCTCATCACATGGCTTTTGAGGAAGACATCGAGTCTTGGCTTCCCACTGAGTTTCTTACAGCGGAAGAAGTCGTTTTTATGGACAAAGATAGTAGCTTTGGGAAAAATCCTGGGTTAAACACCGCTGAGTTCAAATCCAGTCCATGCTTTCCTACTGAGTTTCCTTACGAGTTGGACTCGTTCGGTTCCGGTTCTTCTCTTAGCTCCCCTGAAGAGTCCGTCTTGGGCTCCTTTGGGACTCAGAGTAGTGACCATGACGAGTTCTTGGCCGGGTTAACTCTCCGCCTTTCTCAGCAACTCGCTGTCAAGTCTGAGGTAACTTACGCTTTTCCTTTATCTTTCTTTTTTACTTCACTAATTGAAGATGTGAAGTTCTAATTTTTGTTATCTCTGTCCATTCAGAAGAAGTGGTTCATGGCAGGGTCACCAGAGTCGACACTGAGTGGACTCGGACGCTGGTCGGCGTCAAGTAACGGGAGTCCAAATGGGGTATTGTCGCCCCCAACGACATCGTTCGGGACAAGGAATGATACTTGGGATCTGATACATGAAGCTGCTGGTGAGGTTGCAAGATTAAAGATGTACAATGAAGGGAGCAAGTACAGTAATTATCAGGAGATAGGTTTTATGGGTCCTTCCAGACATCAGAACTCAGTTGGATCCCTGAAAAACCACTCTTCTGGGTATTACTCCACCCACAGTTTCGGGCATGACATTCCTCACCCCAGACAGGTAAGCTCTACAATCATCTTTTTTAACATCAGATGGGAGCTCGCCAGAGAAAAAAAAAAGAGTTCTTGTCGGTTTCAAATTCTTTTTTTTCCCAAAGTTGAAATCTTTTTTTTTCTGGGTTTGATGTTTTAAATTTACCCACTTAATCTTACCTGGTGACAGGAAAAAATCAAAGAAAGGATTAATGTTTATTTTGGGGTCTAGCTTGGTCCAAGACTGAGAAATCTCAGTCGGAATACTATTTATTGTTCTTTCTTCATTTGGGACTAATAGGGGTTGTGTTGGTTTTTTGCAGTATCAGCATCAAATGAGACAAAAACGGGTTCCAAAATCTCAGTGCTCTGTTTGGGGGAGACAGCAAGTGAAAATGGGGTTGCATGCTGAGGCTCAGCCCCATCATCTCCAAAACCAACAGCAACACATTCTGATTAAAGGCACAAGTTCCGGTTATGAAAATGGGAGGTGTGTGCGTCCAGTGGGTTTGCCTCACTCCGCTTGGCCTGCTCCTCAAGTCCAACGGTCTCACCAACACAACCAACCCTTGCAGCACTCAAGTTCAGGCATGAGAGCTGTGTTTCTTGGTGGATCTGGAGTCAAAAGAGATAGTGTTGGAACTGGTGTCTTCTTGCCTCGTAGATATGGCAACAATAACCCCTCTGAGTCTAAGAAGAAGACAGGTATAGCTAAGCTAGTCTGCCTTTTTGTCTTTTATCTTAAACAACAGCAGAGAGTAGACCTATTTTGGGGTTTTATTGGGTTCATGAAGTTCTAACACATGTATTGTTATGTTCAGCTTGTTCAACTGTTCTGCTTCCAGCTAAGGTTGTTCAGGCGTTAAATTTGAACTTTGATGACATGAAAATGAATGGTCATGGTCAGCCAAGCTTCAATAGTGGTTTTGCCTTTGATTATGGTAAGCCAAGTATTTAAAATGTAAATGACTCTTACTAGTTACAAATTAAGAACATGTGACCTTAGATGCTTAATCTGCACAGAAGTGTTGATGGCAAGAAGAAATGCACTCTTGGCACAGCAGAGAAGAAATTTGCGTCCAGAGAATGTACTGAATCATGAAATACGCCTTCCTCAGGAGTGGACTTATTGACCACAAACATTGTCATCAACTGTTGATTTGTTGGACAAAGAAACAAGTATAGAAGTAGATTCATAATCTATTAGAGGTTTGGTTTTATAAGGACAGAGAATTCAAGAATTGCTGAGTTTAGTTCAATGACAGCAATAAGAGAAATCCAGGTATTTTTTTGGAAGATTGCATCAAGTTTTATGGACATTAGGTTTAGATGATAATCAGAGTAGGAAGCAAATAGTAGTGTTCTAGTGATTAGGAGGTTATCTTGTAATGTAATAGTAATAAGTGAAGTGTGGATAATTTTTTTTTGTTTTTGGGAAGGGAATTAATTAATTAATATAATGGGTTGGTTTATTTTATAATTATAGGATTAGGGTAAGTTTTGGATGGTGAATGGGAGGGTTTTAGAAGGAGATCCCAACCCTGTAATGTATTATGCATTGTGTAATAGCCCTTGGCAGTTAAAGTTATAATAATAAGAAGCTTTATTATTCACAAGTTCTAATTACTATTTAATTCTCATCAGTTAATCTAATGACTTTTCTAATCAAGATTTGTCAAGCTTCTTTTTTTTGAAAGCAGATTTGTCAAGATTTAGATAATCGAGCCTGTTGCTTAGAACAGTTGTACCTTGACCACAGTGCACTAAAAGCTTGCATGTCACAGTTGTAACCCATAAATGAGAATTGCACATATAACATTAAGCTACGCCAAAACTTACTAAACTGAAAATTACAGAAGCTTGGATACAAGGGGTTGGATTAACAGAGATTGACTACTTTTCTGTTTTTTTGTCAAGAATAGATAAAGGAGATTTCAAAAAACAAAAAGAATAAATAAAGGAAGTTCAAAGTGGTGATAATAAATGCACTTTCCACCACATTATGTTAGGGTTTTCGTGTTTATACAAGTGAAATATGCGAACAACTGAACAATAAATCCAAGTATTGAGCTCGTCAATATAACACCACTAAGGGCATTCTCAACAGGTTCTACATCATTCCTTCTTAAAATATAATTTTTTATTTTATTATTTATCTAAAATTTTAAATTTTATTTTATTTTTATTATAATATAACTTACTTTTTAAATATTTTATAAATAAAATAATTAATAATTTTAATAAATTTACAGTTAATAAATTTAACTAGTTATTATTTATTTTTTATATTATTTATTTATTTTATTAATAAAATATTTACTTTCTAATATTTTTTATTTTTAATATACAAATTAAAAAAAAAATTAATATAAATAAAAATAAAATAATATATTTTAGCACTATCTTATTTATACTGTTAAGGATGCCCGAAGAGGTCAATATAGTTCACAAATGCTGATAGTCAATATAAGAAAAGTAGGAATTTAAACCTACAGCCTAGTCTTACTAAACTATTTTGAAGTAAACCTGAAACAACTGAACACCTTTTTTGGAATTAATAACACTCATGAACACAAAAATTAATAAAAAGTTCATTAAAATTATAAAAATTAATTTTTTTCACTAGTCATAAAAAATTAATTAAATTATAGTTATAGTCATAATAATATGAACGAGCAAACATAAGCGAAAAAGACCACGTCAACGAGCAAATGTGGCAATGAAAATAAAATTGGATCCAAATAATTTTTTTATTTTTTTTCATAAAATATAGGAATGAAAATTCATATTTTTTCTTATAAAAAGTAAAAATTCTTATCTTTTTCTCATAAAATATAAGAACGAAAATTCATATTTTTTTCTTATAAAAAAATTCCTCTTTTCTCATAAAATATAAAAAATATTTAATTTGTTCCAAATATGTACTCTTTTATTGGTTTCATAATAATTCTTATTTTTTCTCATAAAATATAGAAAATAATTGATTAGGTTTAAATGCGTTATCACTTACAATAAATCTTTTTCTGCATCAAATGCTACTATACTAAAAGTATAAATACAACAAAATTAAAAATAAAAATGGGGTCCAAATAAAAATTCTTATTCTTTCTTATAAAAAATGAAATTTTCTATTTTTCCTCATAAACAAAATTCATATTTTTTCTCATTAAAATAAAAATTTCTATTTTTCTCATAAAATATAATAAAAAATTAATTGGTTTTAAATATGAACTCTTTTATTGGTTTCATAAAAAAATTTATTTTTTTATAAAATATAAAAAATAATTAATTGGGTCTAAATATGTCGTCACTTACAATAAATTTATACTCCTATATTTGTATTGGACCCAATTTTAATTTTATTGTTACGTTTGTTTGTCAATATAATATTTTAATATAATATTTTCTACTTATATGATAGGCTCATTTGTTATTTTTTATATATAAACTTAAAATATCTCAAATTCATGTTGGTTTAATCAGATTTGTGTGATCGTGATAAAAAAATAATTTTTATGATTTAGTGAACTTAACTCTTGTGATCATTAGTGTATTAATCCCTTGTTTGATATGGAGCAGTTTTATTGGTTTAGGTATGTGTGGAGCCTCTAATTCGTGCTTTGCGTATCATTTTAAACTGATTAGAAGGTTTCAAAAAGATGACATTAACTATATTAATTAATATATACAAATGGTCATGTTTTTGAGAGGGAAACTCCACATCTGAAGCTGCTTTATTTAAGAAAGCAGACAAAAAGGCGTTAATTGCTTCAGCGTGAGGCAGAGTAGCAGTGGACAGTGGCGCCTACTATTGCGAAGATGGACAGTGATGGAGATGAAGATTTGCAATGAATCAATCTTGCCGTACTTTTTCTTATCTTATGGCTGTAGATGTTTAGATAAATTAACCGTTCTTGAGCTACCAACAGCCCCTTTAATTTTCTTTAAAATATTTTATTTCTTAATTAATATTTAATTATTAAATAAAAAAATAAATAAGCGTAAATAGTAATTTTTATATTAATTAATAAGTTGAATAATATATTATATAGATTTCAAAATATTATTATATAAATAAAATAAAATATATTATTTTGAAGAGAAAAAATGAAATATGGTCAAATTTAAGGACGTAAATTTTACTTTCTTTTGTTTTCAATGTCATGAGTCCCTTTCATGATCAGTGAGTTGTATAATGTTTATTTATAGAATTTCCCGGTTCATTTGGATCAAAAAGGTTAACTGATACACAATTTTTTTTTTATAAGGAAATGGGAAGTGTGATGATTGGTAGGTGATATATTTTTGTTGGGTGTTATTATATAGGTTTAAATTGGAAAATATTTTTTCCGTTACGGAATGTTCCTGTGAGTCATAGTTGACACCCGGTAGTGGACTTGGATTCGTACACTGGTGTGGTTATCGTAGCACCTCACTGAGGACAAGCGAACCGGACCTAAATAACCTAGCTCTATACAACAAGAACCCAAATGACAACTGGATAAATTCAAACTTATACCTCTTCCATGTCTTAAATTCACACCGTAAACTGAGGTCAACGTACCCGTTCCGTTGGCCACATCTCCGGGGTTCTGATACACATCTTGTATCTTTGGTAGCTGTGTGTAGTGCTGTTCTGAGGACACCCAACACTAATCTTGAGTCGGTCAACTTTTCCGTGCCTCGGCCCACCACCACGACCAACCCACTTCCTTCTTTTCCTTTTATATTGTATGCCCTTTTAGTTATGGAATTTCGATCAACAATAGCACCCTGAATTCAAATTTCAAAAATTTAAACTAAGTTGTCAATTGAAACTAAATTTCAAAAAAATTTGATTAGATAAAGACACTTTGAATGACTTGGCTTAGGTACAATTTGAATTTGAACCAATAATTTGATTAATGGGATTTGTTTGCAAGGGGGGATTTTGGAAGAACAGTAGAAAAAAGAAAAGAAGAGTTTTTCAGGATCCTAGACATTTTTTTGTCTGATACGGTGAATGGGACTGAGTTGGTTTTTTTGTTTTGTTGCAAATCAAATTCTTTGATCTGATCAGTCACAGGTAATAAGGTGAATGTTGGTGGGGGTGGTTAGTGGGTAATATTTGTAATGCAGGGAAATCTTTGTTTCATTCATTAACTGAGGTGGCCTTTGTCCCTTGACCACTTTACACATGACAGAACAACACTCGTCAACGCAAGAACTAATTATATCATACTCTTAATTAACAATGATTACCATTTTAATCGCTAACCATTTCGATTTTCAAATAAATTGATTTTTTAGAAAGTTGGGAAAAACAATTTGAGATCTGATCGAAAGGAAAAATAAACTAAAGCATATCTCTCTGTTTTTCTTTTATCATATACTTTAGAAGGAAGATCTGAAAACTGTTCAGAAATTCAACCTTATTCTTCATTCTATTGTTTTCAACTACGAGATTTGATTTGAGAACTGCCTGTGTCACTTTATGCTTTAAGATTGATAATTCACGAGAATTATGGCTTATTATGTTTTTGGTAAGTCAAGATTAAGAGAGATCACTAGATGAGCAAGTTCAAGTGGAATATTAGCAAAGAGTAGGTAGAGATTAGTTCCATGATTGAGGATCCATTTCGAATTTCCAAGCCACAACAGGGTTTTTATTGGTTCATTACTTGGATAAACTAGAAGCCTTTAATTATTTATTCCTCAAGAAACTGCAAGTTCTACTACATGGATGGCACCCAAGCAAGCAAACCCAGATCAAGAAAGAGGTAAAGGCAAGTGAAAATATTTCTCATCTTATTACTTGCAGATAAAGAAATAGAAGGTAATACGTCTAACAAAATATACATATCGCATATTATTGTATTGTAGTTTAAAAATCAATGTGCCAAATTATTCTTTTGATATACATTCTACTAATCTGCAATTTATTTTTTCAATTTGTCTTTCAATATACCGCAAACAAAAATTATCGGAGTAAATTGAACTGAGCGAGACCTAAATTTTAAGCCATATTCATTCTACTTTATAGCTTTTTACATTCATCTGCTTTGCTTCATCAGTTGGCATGTTCTTTAAATCCCACTACTCTTTAATTTTTTTTCTCCTTGTTGGATATTGCTTGTGCATGTGATGAAGCTATGATATAAATCATGATGTTGTGGAGTATACATTATCTAAAAGATGGGATAAGGGTCTTGATTTGATTCAGCATAATCGGGCAAAATTTATGCAATTCAGAAGTCTTATAAGTTAATTAGCTACCAAGCATGATGAAGAGGCAAAGTGGTGAATGAAGAGATGGGCATGCCTATTTGAGGATGAACGAGTGATTGCATTCCATGATGTTCATGTATTATTTGGGTAGCGTGCTTAGATAGCAATTATATCATTGCATGCCTTCTTTCTTGCAACCAATAATACGAAACAAAGGCTGCTTTACAACCAATCTTCCATCAAAAAGCTTGGGCCATTGTAGAATCAAAAGCCACTGGGTACTGCTTTCAGCTTTCGAATCGTAATTGAGGAAATAATTCGTGCATTTTTCCCTTGACCTACCAACTAGTGCAGTTACGAAGAGTTAATTCAACTAGTAGTGGAAAAAGGAAGAAACAGAATCCTGGAAAAGCAACAAGTAATAGTAAGTGTCGTTTTGGAGCACCAATTCGGCACCAGAAAGTTGAGGTTCTCTATTATATAACCAGGGGCCAAAGTACGGCCTGGTAGATAAGTTTGCAAAAAGTGCCATGTCGCCCAATTTAAACTATATAAGTAACAAGCTGTTGATTCAATACTTAAAAAAAAACGTTGATTCAATACGAACTAAAATACTGATCTCTCTGTCAATGGCCTTGCAACTCTTAAAACTGGAGCTGCCTAAAAACACTACCTAATGAGTCAAAAATTCGATTCTCGATTACCAATTGCATGAGAAAACCGATGAAGAATTAAAGTGACCTGATTTTTATGTATCTCATTTTAGCTTGTTTAATTTAGATGTTTCAGTCTTTGATGTTTTGTTATTGATGAAGATGTAATCTGTTGTCTGTTGCTCGCAAGTACTAAACTGACACGAGAATTTGCAATTGGAAGACCTACCGTCTTAATGCATAAGATTTTTATTATATTAATTACCATAAACAAGTACAAACATCAAAAAGTCCCAACAGAACAGCCATGGAACAAACTCAAAAGCCCAAAAAAGACATCAACTAAGCCATTACAAGAACGAACAACCCACTTATTTCGCACACCATAAACACACCACGTCGAAAGCACCGCTTCTATTGGGCTTAGCCAGAGATCTCAATGGCCTTCACGTCGGCCTTAATGACTTGCTCTTTTGGCACCGTCACAGTCAACACACCATTCTCCATGTTGGCTTTGATCTGATCAACCTTTGCATTATCAGCCAACCTGAACCTCCTCAAGAACTTCCCACTCGACCTCTCCATCCTATGCCACGTGTCGCTCTTCTCCTCCTTCTCTTTGCTTCTCTCTCCACTTATCTGCAGAACCCTACACTCCTCAACCTCCACCTTCACTTCCTCCTTTTTCACTCCTGGGAGGTCTGCCTTGAAGAGGTGCGCTTCTGGGGTTTCTCTCCAGTCTATGCGGGTGTTGGCGAACGTCTCCGTTTCATTGGAGAGGGAGGTGGAGCTGACGGGGAAGTCTTGGAATGGGTCCCACAGGTCGAGTGAGAATGGGTCGAAGACGTTGGTTCTTCGGCCACCGAAGAAGCTGCTTGGAATCAGAGACATTTTTTGTTCTTGATTGTGGGTTTTGAGAGCTAGGACCGTGTTGGGGTGCTTAGAATCTTGATTGCTGCTTTCTTTTTCTGTGTTGATGGAACAGGAATGCAGGTATTTATAAGTGGGAGTGAGGAGGCCTAATGAGAGATCGTCTTGTGTGTGGTGCGTTCTTGAGTCTTCATGAACATGGAGACAGGAGATTTTTCTGGAACATACGAGTTAACTTATGTGACTTAGTCTGTGGGATCCACTAAGAGTACGTGGAAAAGTTATTACTGGTAAAGTCAGGTGGATTAGTGAACTTTGTAGTAATATCTGGAAGTAAAGGGTCCAGAAAAAGATTGATTGCATCGTAATGTGTTTCTAGTCTGTCGGACATCAACCGTGTAATAAACGTCGTGTCGCTAACGTACACGACCGCTCTCCATCTAAACGACCTATTGGTTACAATGAACGACTGGCATGAGAGCAGACGATTGATTGGTTTACTCTTCGACTGATCGTCCTTGCGATTGAGCAGATTATCAGCCGAGAGATTGCCCTAATAAAATCCAGCAGACGTAAACCAGTTAAAATATTGTCGCTTTCGTTGTGATTTGGGTAGTGTTGATGAAATAGTGGTTTTATGGGAAAACAAGACTGGAAGATTTAAAAGCTGAAAATTGGGGTTACATTGGTTAGTGAAAGTCACCCAAGTGTTGGTCATTGCATTAGTACTAGTAAAGCAGGATTTTCAGTACTACAAGACCATAATAATGTTCTTAATTGTTTGCATGTTTCTGAATGCGACTCTGCTGTATAATTAATGAATTTATTATTCAATTTTTATCATTATTGTGAAAGAATCGTCACAAGAAAAAAATTAAGAGGGTCATTTATCATATTTTTTTACCTTAAAATCCAAAAATACATGCTTACTCTTAGATCTTAGTAAACTTAGAAAAAAGGGAGCTAAGCTTTATTAAACTAAAACAAAGAGGGGGGCAAACTACAATTAAAAGGAATTTTTAGAAAAAATGGCAGTAGCTCTTTCCAATCTTTGGACTAAACTGAAATATTTGAGGAGCGTTTAATAATAGATAATAATTATCTCCCTTTTTTAGAAAATTAGAAAACAAAGATTGAAAAATAAAGTTTGCCGTTCAAAATAAGATTTTTTTACATAGAAAATAAATTTTCTGTTCTCTAATTTTACTAAGAGTTTAGAAAACAATCTAAAATTGTTTTCCATAGTTTTCCACATTAATTTTAAGACTTGTTTACAATTTGTAAGCGTTTCCAACTGTTTACACAAAAAAAAATTGCTTAGGTTTAATGGGCGGAATCGACTTTATAGGTTGTGAAACGAGCCCAAGTCATAAAGGCCAACTACAAGGATGAGTTCAGGTTCAGCAGGAGATGATTGAGTTTTATTCCACTGGAATTGCAGAAATGTGCCGCTGTAGTAGGAGATAATGTTTGTTTTGGATGGTAATTCATTTAACAAGGAGGAAACAGTCCCTTTGATGGAATTGGCACATGATTGCTTCAATGCATTTATCATGATGATCTAGATAAGGAGGACACAAAGATGTTTAACTTAAGTGGAAGTCTCGACCAGTAGTGGAACCAAAGAGGAGTTCTTCCAGCAGTAGATTTCTTCAAGAAGAGCAATATAAATATGTTGTTTGGCGCAGATTTTAGTGAGTCCTTTTTCACATTACATTACACACTGCTAGTAGTGTTTTATCTTTTCTTAACCTTATTAGTCAATTGTTCTTTCATTTTCCAAACTCTCCACTATATTTTTCATTCATTAATAAAGTTATCTTCGTCATTGTGTTTTGCGAATTGTTTAGCAATGAGTTAAAGAACTATTTACAACAAATTAAGTCCCTTTCTTTATTTTGCAATCATTTGAGTGAAGTTAAATCGAGCTATTTTAGTTTGAAAAACTCAAAAATTCTTTAGCACGCTTAAAAAAGGCAGCATTGTTTCAAGGCCAATTGTGCTCTAGGCAATAATATTTTAATAATTTTTAATGATAGAAGAAATATTATAAATGACTGAATTTATTTTCTTATATAAATCAATGATTTTGTTTTAAAAAATATATTAACCTAAAAAAAAATTAATTTTAAATTTAAATATTTTTATATCGAATATGTATAGATAAAATGTTGAAAAAAATGTATTTAAGAAATGAATTTATATTTTTTTTTATAAAGCTAACCTTCCAAGTATTTTTTTTTCATTTTTATAATTATAAAGTTTATTTAAAGCCAAATAAATACATTGCTATATTGATGTATATGAAACAAAAATATAAATTCAAAATCATAATAAAAAAGTTAATAAAAATATAATTTAATTTGATTTTTTTTTAATTTTTTAATTTTCTAAAAATAATGTTTATAGGCCTACTCTTTAATTTTATATATTTGAATATAAAAATTTTTAATATAAAAAATATGGGGCCCAACTAAAAGGTGGACCCTAGCCGAGCCGGCCATGATCATTGTTTTTTTTTTTCAAAAATTAAAATACACCAACTTATCAGTTCCGCTTCCACGTTGGATCCTTTGTTTACAACAACGACGTTTCTTTTTCGAGTCCCCATGTACTGTAAATTACTATTATTTTATAAGGAATCATCCTTTTCACAATAATTATTTTTTTAGTTTTTTATCCAAATAAATGACAATTTATAAAATTAAAAAGTTTTAAAAATAATTTTTTACAAATATTATTATAATTAATAACTTATAATATGTAATTTATATTTTTGAGAAATCACTAAAAGGGATAATATAGTAAATTAGTATCGTAGTTAATACACTCTAATTATTTTCTTAATCTGTGTGCTACAACCTTTTTTTTCTTCTTCAAAATGATGTATGCTACAACCTTAAAAAATACTTGAGGCATCCACAATGATTATCCTAATATGAGAATGATTATTATGCCACATTAATTTTTCATTATACTATCTCTTTATTAAATTTTCCTTCCCTATCATTATACTATATTCTTCATCCTCAATTATAAGATCTATAATTACTTCACTTAATATTTAATTTATTTATAATATATAATTTCAAAAAGGATACATTTATTTAACATACTAATTTTACACTTTTATTTAAAATAAATTATATTTTTGGAATTATATTTTAAATTATTTTGGATAAATTATTTATGCAAAATTTGTGAAAATAATATTTTTTTATAAATTAGTGTCACATGAATAAATATTTTCTATAATTTGTACCAGCTAGTTAAGAATAAAATACATTAAAAAAAATAAAAAATAAAAAAATTACATTAATGCAATACATTAACTATAAATTCATTACTTGATAATATAAAATCTTAAAATACATTAACTATAATAATAATCTAGATTAAAATTACATTAATTCATACTAATTTTTTTTTATAATTTCACAACAAAAAAAAGATCGTTGGGTCCTTTAAAAAATAAAAAATATATTATTTTTAAATAAAAAAAGACTGCTTAAAGTTATCCCTGGGTCCACTTGTCAGGGTCCTAAAAAATTTAAAAGACAGGTGACCCCACTTCTTATGTAGCCAATACAGTCTAACCGAATAAAAAGACCATTCTCTCTTCTATAGAGAGAGAATGGTGATGCAGGTTCAATATTCTCACATTAAACCTGCATAAATGTTTCTCTTATTACAAAAAAGGACATTGTATAATCTTTTTTTCATGCTATGTTTAACATTCATGTTTGACAATTATTACTTCCCTCTCTAGTAGATTAATCACTTTTGAATTAAAATAAAGACACTTATTGCTTCTCTCTCTGGTGGATTAATCACTTTGAATTAAATAAAACTACGATCCAACAATTACATCTTGTCGCGTAGGCAGCCCATATAGGATGTTGTCAGTCGGCAAAAATAAAATAAAAAAAACTAATGTTGATTCATGAAATTGCTTTCAAATTCTATTTGAGTTCAACTAACCTAACTTATTATTTCACCTATTTTGAACTGTCATTTTTTAGTTTATTTCCTCTTAATTCATGAAAGTATTTTCGTGGAACATTGTGCGCATTGTTAGAGAGGCTAAGTATTACTGACGAATTATGAGCCAATTATAATAATTTTCATTTTTTTGATAATTTCTTTATTTTATTTCAAATTATTATTTACTTAATAATTTTGTTAATGTAGAAAATAATTGGATTTGAACATATTCTCCTATTCTATAAATTTGAAGATACTTTTTCAGTTTTATGCATATATGAAGGCAATCTCTAACAGTTCTCTAATTTTCTAAACAACAAAAATAGAAAATAAAAACTATTTTCAGTATCTAAACACACCCTTGAGTTCCCTAAACAGAACAACACATCATAATATTTATAAATATCAGGATATAGAACAAACCCTTTTTGAACATTTTTACCCATGTCACAAAAAAATTCATCTCTATTAGTATAACTAATTAGTATATTAGACATTAAATTTAAAATTATTCGTATAAATATTTATTTTTATTCATATTTAACAATATTTGACACTAAAATTATTTATCTCAATTAGTATAATTATTTTTTTATTAATAAATTTAAATTAAATAATTATGATTAGAATAAATTATGATATGAATATTATTATTGTGTAATTTTATTATAGATATTCATAATAGTAATATTTTATTCTACACTTAAAAATTATCTCTATATATAAAATAGTAATATCGTTATATATAACGTATTAAAAATAATTTTAATTTATAAAAAAATAAACATATTTAATTAAATTTTTAATTATATAATTTTATTTTTTATTTTATATAATAAAATTGAACTAATAAAATTTAAACATATGTATTTATATTAAAAATAATTAAATTATACTAAAAATTTTAATAACGTATAACATATATATGCAAAAAAAAGTTAATAATATAAAAATAATAAATACATTTAGCAGTCGTAAATTGAAAAGTGCCTTCCCTCATGATCTCACTGCTTCCGTCATTGACACAAAGTATAAGGAAACAATTAAAAACCTGACAAAGACGTGCATATTCTTTTCCATCATCAATGCCTTATTTCTGCAGTCACAAGAGATTCAAAACCCACAATTATCATCACACATCAAGGTGTAGTTGTTGCATTAACACATAGATCCAACATCAACTAGTGTCAAACCTCTTGCATTAACACATGGAAATTTTTGTGCATGTTCCGTTTCAGATAAAGTTTAGACATACTATATGTGTTCTGTTTAATAGTGATGAGGGATAGCAGAGAATAGAATCGTGGAGAAAGCTATTGAGTCCCATATTCGGCTCAGAAAATGTTGCCGACTAGTTCTCTTTCCTCTGCCTTTTCAAGGCCACATCAACCCAATGATGCAACTCGCTAACATTCTCCACTCCAGGGGCTTCTCCATCACTATTATACACACTGAATTCAACCGTCTCGACCCTTCAAAGCACCCGAAATTCGAATTTCATTCAATTCCGGATGGTTTTCTGGAGAGTGAAGCCGCGACGGAAGATGCTATAGCCCTTCTCTCGATCCTCTGTGTCAAATCTGCCCAACCCTTCCGGAAATGCTTAGCTAAGCTGTTATCGAATGTTTCCGAAGAGCCTATTGCTTGTCTAATTATAGATTCTCTTTGGAATTTCACTCAAGATATATGTGAAGGCTTCAAGCTTCCTGTTATTGTCTTACGGTGTAATAATGTCAACGCTCTCCTGGCACTGGCCGCTTTACCTCTACTCCATCACAAAGGTTACACTAGAAGTACATTAAATTCCATTTCTTTCTGTTTTTCTTTTCAGTTATTTGCTACATACATGTCGATTTTGAAACGCTTGTTTTGGTACTTAATTTGTACTCTCAGATTTTGAAGTAGAAGAGCCAGTGCCAGAGCTTCTACCCCTGAAAGTGAAAGATCTTCCCGTATTCCGAAAGAGAAATCAGGAGGAATATAATCAATCGATAAACAGACTTGTTAAGCACATGCAGTCTTCTTCAGGGCTAATATTCAACTCAATTGAGGCACTTGAAAAAGAGGCTCTCTCTACATTGGCCAAGTCTAGAATTTGCGTTTAGCCTTCTTAAAATAATAAAAATAATAGCTTGGTAGCTTAAATTTTATTTAATGAGAAATTTATTACTCTCTCCATCATAAAAAAATATGCAAGTTTTTTTTAGTTCGTTCCATATTATATACATATTTCTTTTTTAAAATAAATGGTCATGTAATGTTATACCATATTACTTCTATTAATATATTGTGTTATTAATTACAGTATGAATTAATAAGACATAATTTATAAGGATACTTTTCGAAAAAAATAACAGGGTCATTTATTATATATGTTTCACCTCAAAATAAAAAAAAAATACATACTTACTCATCGATTTTGGTAAATTTTAAAAATTGGGAGCTAAGCTTTATTAAACTAAAAAACAATGGGGGCTAGCCTCTTTTCGTTCTGAAAGGGCTAACTTTCCTAAGGGGGCAAACTACAATTAAAAGGATTTTTTATAAACAATGGCAGTAGCCCTTTCCAATCTTTTCTGTCTAAACAGAAAAATTTGGAAAGCATTTAAGAAATTCTCTCTGTTTTCTAAAAATAGAGATTGGAAAACATTGTTAGTTGTTTAAAATAAAATTATTCCTAAATTAGAAAACAAAAAATTCATTTTATATTTTCTAATTTTATTAAGTGTTTAGAAAATAATCTTATGTAACATGAATCGAGGCTTATAGAGCCCACAAAGGCCCAAAAGCCTTATGTGACAGAAGTCAAAAAAATTCAACAAGTTCATCACGAAGAAATAAATCCAATATTCAACAAATACATTCAACATCTTATCATGACTCATTCAAACATCACAAAATCAAGGAAAATATGAGGAAATCATCACATGATAACTCAAAATACATGAAAATATCTCATAGAGGTTAATTGATTATTTTATGTTACCTATAAATAGACATTCTCACTCTCACAAAGGTATCCTTTCACTACTTAAGACCTCTCAAAATTCTGCCAAAAATAATCTACTGACTTGAGCGTTGCAATGACATTGGGCGTACAACCCTTGACCTCTGACCTTGTTTGTTTTGTAGGATACGCATTCCAACCTTGAAGACTTTTCAACTTCTTTGTCGTTCAAGGCAACAACAATTGGCGTCGTTTGTGGGAGTTTGAGCAAAAACACGTGTTCTCCAAAAAAAAATTATGTATTAACCAGTCTTTCGACAAGACCAACTCGAAGACAAGCACAACATGGTGGTGATAAGATCTCAAACGGGAGGCCAACATGAAGAAGAAGAAGGCCAAGGCAATGCTGTGAACCTCCAAGGAACACAAGGATCTCATGAAGGCGCAGGGGCCTACGAAGGTACAAGAGCTCAAAGTGGCGCAGGAGCATCGGGAACCACCAATCCTGCTGTCCCTCTTAGTGACTATGAGGCTTTAAATCATGAAAATGAGGAGAAATAAGGAGTGATTCGTGAGATGATGACCATGTTCAAGGAAATATTCCCTCATATGCCATTGCCAACGACTTTGTAAGCCTATGCCTGAAGTGACAACCTAACTTTTCATAAAAAACCATGTGGAAAGACACCATTAGGATCATCTCCCTCATATCCCAGAAGACTCAGAGCCTCAAGCTCCTGAAGAAAGACGTGCTCCTATGAGAGAAGAAGAAAGACTGAATTTCAAAAAGGGTAAGGAGAAGTTCAAGGAACTTGTGTAAAGCACATGCAAAGGAAACCCCCGAGGCTCCAACTAAGAGGATGGAACAGGACAAGCAATCCATGCTGACTGCTAAGGATGTGGTAGACATGAAAAAGATCATGGAAGAAGTCTTGGAGCAGAAGAAATTGGTTCCAGCTGAGGAGACATAATGAAAAGGAACCAAGGAGATTAGGAAGAAGTCATTGCTTAAGCAGTTTAAGATGTCTCCACTATCCTCGTCCATGGGAAAAGAAGACACCTATGAACACATTTAAAACTATGAAGTGATTATATTTCTCCATGGTTGGGAATATGAAATTATGTGCAGGGCGTTCCTTGTTATATTGAAGGATCTCTTGCGTACGTGGTTCAACAGATTGAAGCTTTTTCAAACAGAACAAGAATGCAAAATATTGCTAAGCATCATACAAGTTGAGAAGGAAAACCTAAAGTAGTACATTGATAGGTTCAGAAATGCAACCCTAGAAGTTCATAAGCTACAACTGGGGACGTTGTGGCAGTATTGCTTCAAGGAACACGTTCCCTACAGCTTCAAGAAGCCATATCTCTTGACCAATCAAAGACTTTGGTGGACTTATTTGCTCTTGCTAACAAATACATCATGCAAGCAAAAGTCATGAAAATAATCAATTCAATAGATGATAAAGAAAAGAAAAGAAAAGAAAAAGAAAGGGAGACTCATGATGAATCTGAAAGGAAAAAAGTGGGGACTCAACAATGATCGCCAAAGGTAATGAAAGTTGTTAGAGGAATATATATAAGCTTCATAATTGAGCCACTATAAGATTTTTATGTCTTCTTCATAGTAGCATTCATTTCATTAGATGATTCATGTTATTATCACATGTTTACATGAATCGAGAAGCAATAAATAGTAAATGATTAGAAAGACCTGTGGAAAATGACCACCTTACATGCAAATAAGACAAGGTTTCATCATGAACGCAAGCAAGAAAATCCGTTAAGAAAATAAAACTTGTTAAGACTTATGCCAATCTTGTATGCAAATAAGACAGGATTTTGTCATGAATGCGCATAGCAAGATCCATCAAGAAAACAAAACATGTTAAGATATATGACAACCTTGCATGCAAATAAGATGAGGTTTTATCATGAATGCATGCAGGAAGATCCATCAAGAAAACTGTTAAGGCGTATGATTACCATGCATGCAAATAAGAGAAGGTTCCATCATGAATGCAAGCGGGAAGACTCGGTATAGAAAGGTTAGCGCTATGGCAAATAAAAGACCTTGCACAAGGTCTTATCATACATGCACATATGAATCATCCATAAGACTATATAATAAATGACAAAAAACATATGTATAAACTGAGCCACCAACATGCAAAAGTTTAAATGTAAAGGCCAAAGTTCAAATGTCAAATATATGCAACCAAAACGTTAGAAATATCTGGACAAAAAAGGTACAAAGGTATAGTTATGACTAACAATAAGGCCTTTAAGTCTTCGTATAAGGGCCACTCGAAGTTGGGCATGTCTCAGTTGAAATGGAAGGAATCTCAACACTTCCGGAAGTCTTAACAGCATCAAGGATCATAGGAACTGCAATAAAGCCGCTGGATTAATATGAGCTGAAGGAAGAGAAGAATCTCAAAGTAGTCCTTTTTCTTCTTTAGTCACTCCTGCTTCTCCTTTCACAAAGACTCAAGTGAACCTTGGAGAGAACTGATAGGCTGTCAAACCACCAAAATAATTCATACTCAAAAATAATAATTATATAAATAGCAGTGAGTAGGGTCGAATCCACAGAGATTGGTAAAGCTTATTTAATTGCAGAAACAAAAAAGTAAAATAAGATTGTTGAAAACAGATTTGAAAACTGAAACTGAAAGCAAGTAGAAATTAAAGTTTGCAATCACAAAAATAAACAACAACAATAAAATTAAGATCAATTCAGTGATGATAAAAACCTAGCCAAGATACCTCTCAGTTCTATCCTTTTAGTTAATCACAGACACGAAAGATAAATATCAAGCATTCGAATAGATAGAGTTTTAGTTAACGGTGACACACTCAATTAACTAATCTCTTCTTACCTGTTAGATAGCCCCGAGACGCTCTGCAGACTATTTCTCTAATCACTAGACAACCCCCGAGACGCCCTGCAATGTTTAATCTGTGGCAACAATAAGAATTAAAGAGACCCCTATCCTATCCAGTGAAGTCAGAAACGCCATAAATCATTTAAACCAGATTATTCAGTTCCATAACAATGAATAATGCCCAAACCACATACATTCATGTTATTTGTTACCACGATTAGGACTAATGTGAGACATTATCAATCCTAAATAACAATATATTATTTCAGTCAATGAATCAGAGAGATCTTATCAATCAACCAACAACAACAATAATAATAATAATAAAAGAATTAAGGCATAGAAATAGAATAAATGCTCGAAATACTCAATAACATATAAAAACATAAGTCTCACAACATATTAGGATCGAACCTTGAAAATACCTTGACTAGAGAATTGTTTAGCTACTCAAACCAAGAAGAAACATGCAAAATATGAAGGAGAATAGCCTTGGGGAGTGCTGCCCCCTTAGGGTAATGTAAAAATTGCTAAATAATGAGTTTAAGGGAATATATATATGTATCCTAATTAAGAAAACATAATTCCCCTAAAAAATAGCTAAAATAATAATAATAAAACTAATTGTTTTGATCCAACAGCAAAACTGAGATGTAGGCCTTCAAAAAAATCCAAAACATGGCCCATGAGTGTGGCACACAACCCAATGCACGTGGTTAAACTTGGTCAATGTGCGTCAACTTTGGCATGACCACGCAGAGATATAGCTTTTGTCTTAAATGCACAAAAACATCTCCAAATCTTCATGTTTCATCAATATTCCACCTAAAACACCAAAGAAATATAAAAACATTAAAATTTATGAATAATAATAATTTATAATGCAAAACAAACCTAAAATGCAATGTAAAATATGCATAAAATGCAACACATCAAATATCTCCACACTTAAACAATGCTTGTCCTCAAGAATTCCATAACTTAGAACAATTAAAAATATCAAATCTTATCACCCTTGTTACCCCTACGAAGTGTTAAATCCAAATCGACATACATCGAACATTCAAAAGAAAACATAACCATCGCTAGTACAACCGACAATCACCTAAAAGGACTTTAGATGCTTGTAACGTGGTTAATAAACATGGGTTTAATAAGATGAGAGGGAACAATAACAATATCAAGTGATACTTGCCATTAACATACATTGACAAAGTTAATGCAAACCAAATTAAATACATGTCTATGCTTAATAAAACAAGACTGCCCATAAACAAATATCTATAAATTTCGTTGCTTTACATCCACATTTTCATCACTTTTTTTCTTTTCTTTTTTTTTTCTGAATAAGAAATAAAGCAACGTCACATTTGCATAAATATATAACAAAACTGGGCAGCCACTATTCTTCGACAATATAAGCACCAAATCACATCTAAGACATGTCCATTATCAATGTAAATCAAAGTATTAACATACAAATTAACTTGGCAAAATATCACTAACAAAAATCTCTCAACTTAAGGGTTCAAATGTTGAAAGTTTTGAACAAAATGAAAATTGGTTAAAACGGGTTTAAAACAAAGAAAAAGTCTAATGCTCAAAAGGGGTAAACAATGGATAAATATAAAAGGTGGACATTGAAAGAAAAGGGTACACAAATGGCTAACAAACAACGTCTTTCATCGTCTCGATGTCTCAATCAAAATGGTGTAGTCTTCGAAATGTACTCGACAATAAGTCCTAGTAGAGTCCTACTATGAATGTCACACATCAAGAAAATAAAGTGTCTATGTCTCAAAATTCGCACAAAGGGTTATGTGTAAATTCAGCTATTGATTCGCTTTCGGCTCTATTATTAGGGGGTGTTTAATGTTGAATCTAAAATGCATAGAAATCCAAATATGAACAATTAGAAGCTAAATAGGAATGGGGCACCAACATTGCATGGACGAATGGAGTTCTAATTTAATTGGAATTACAAAATTCCGTAACTTTGCGTGGGAGATACTGGAATTTGGTTCCAGTATAATTGAAACTGTCAAATTTCTTGTTTAGTTCCCATATTTTACAAAATCATTAAAGTCAAACCCTATGACTCAAAACTTGTTCATAAAAGCCTTTGTTCACGTAATACTCCGACAATTGCAAAGGCTCACAAAATATTCCAATTTATTATGACTAAGAAATTACTCCTACTTTTGAAAAATTTGAAGATAGGAGAGATAAGCTATTGATTTGACATAGGTTGAAACTCATATAACCCAATAAGACCTACAAAGTGATATGTGAGAAAAGCCCAAAAATTCAACAGGCCTATCATGAAGAAATGAATCTAACATTCGATAGATACGTTCAATATTTTATCATGACTCATTCAAACATCACAGAATCAAGAAAATATGAGGAAATCATCACATAATAACTCAAAATACGTGAAAATATCTCCTGGAGGTTATAACTTATTATCTCATGTCTCATATAAATAGTCGCTCTCGGTCTAAAAAAGGTACGCTTTCACTGCTTAAGACCTCTCAAAACTCTACCAAAATAATATATTGACTTGAGTATTGAAGTGATATTGGAGGTACAATCTCAACTTCTGACCTTACTTATTTTACAGAATATACATTTTAACCTTGAAGACTTTTCAACTTCATTGTTGTTCAAGACAATAATATAATCTAAAGATGTTTTCTATAGTTTCCTACTTAATTTTAAGACTCGCTTCCAATTTATTTTCTACCAAAACAAGCGTTTCCAACTTAATAGTTCCACCTTCGATCCTTGGCTTACAACAATCACGTTTCTTTTCTCTTTCTTTTTCTCTCTCTCGCTCTCTCTTCAACGCATAGATTTAGCTTCTCATCACGCTGCCAATGCCAAGAACTCCTAACTGCAAAATCGCTGACTCCAACAATCAATCAACGAGTCCCTCATTAACTGCAAATTTATATTGGACGAATTACATTAAATGACCAGTAGAAGTCAAAATTACACACTTAGGCCTTTCCAATTTCATTTCCAATCGCTTACCTCTGCTTCTGAATTTCAAATACTGCACCCGTTGAAACAAGGAGCACGTGCTGCTTGTCAACATAACTAAACGATATCTCTTTGGTCCAACACATTCTTATTTACTAATACAAAAGTATCTTTTTTCCTTCATCTCTATTTTTTCTTCATCTTTTCATTTAAATTTCATTTTGATAATTTAATTATAAAAAAATTTAAAACAATCAAATATATATATAATTTATTGTAATACCCAAATCCCAATTTCTTTGATACCACACCATTAAATAATTTTTTATTAAAATTACTAAAAAATTACCAAATATTTCTCTTAAATTTTTGTTAAAACATAAATCTAACTATATGAAAAGTAAAATGAATACAAAAAAAAAGACAAATGAAAATTAGAAAAACCAATAAAAAAATGTATCAAATAAAAACTACAATCTACCACAAAAATAATTCAACTTATCAATGAAAATTTGTTACTCAATATTGATACTCGGTAATATTCATGATATTTTTTATTTGTACAACATCCTTATTTTTTTTGGTCATATGTCAACCTTAATTTCAAATGACTCTTGCACCATTTGCTCGCTCTTTTTTCCTACACAAAAGAATGCTTATAACTCTTTTGGAAAAAAAATTCAAAAAAGGTAAAGGAATGCTTTGACTTTTCAAAATAACTAGTACCTTTGGAAGAAGCTCGAAATTTGAAATACTCTTAAAAAATCTAATTTCGAACAAATTAGTTTTCATTGCTTTTTTTTATTCCACTTCAATTGTATACCCTACAGCAATAAAAATTCACTCTCCAACGAAGTGGTCCATCTCAAGCGCCTTACCACTTTATTTGTTGATAAAAACCATACCACCCAAATTCCAATTTTTCTAAGGGTTAATTGCATAATAAATCTCAATCAGAAATCAACCGAAAAACAATAACTGACAAATTAAAGCAAATTAAGTAAAAATAAACCAAAAAACAACCAGAAATCAACCAAAAAATAACCACTAACCAACTAAAGCAAATTAAACAGAAAAATAACCAAAAAACAACCACTGACCAACTAAAGTAAATTAAAAAAAATCAACAAAAAATCTACCGAAATACAACCACTAAGCAACTAAAGCAAATTAAGCAAAAGAATCAACCAGAAAACAACCGAAAAATAACCAATAATCAACTAAACAAATTAAGCAAAAAAATCAAGCATAAACAACTAGAAATCAACCGAAAATAACTACTAACCAACTAAAGCAAATTAAGAAAAAAAAATCGACAAGAAATTAACCAAAAAATTACCACTAACCAACTAAAACAAATTAAACAAAAAATCGACAAAAAAAACAAACAGAAATCCACTGAAAAACAATCATTAACGAAGTAAAGAGAATTGAGCAAAAAATCAATCAAAAACCAACCACTAACAAATTAAAGAAAATTAAGTAAAAAAATCAACCAGAAATCAACCAAAAAATCACCACTAACCAATTAAAGTAAATTAAGATTTACACCCGATATAATAACCAACCAAACAGAAACTATTAGCGATTTGTTGCATGGTAAGAACAAAGGATATAAACTTGGGAGAATAGAGAAAATGAATGCACACATCAAAAGAGATAGCAAGGAAAAATTGAAAGCAATACACCCAAAAATCAACAAAAAAATAACAAAAAATCAACAAAAAACAACTACTAACCACCTGAAGCAAGTTAAGAGGAAATAATACCTTTCGAATAGGTTTGGAGGCACTTTCAGTGTTAGCTTTAGAACTATCAAAACAAAACCTATGTTAGAATTGTCACTGCGAGAAGACTTAAAAATAATACAAAACCAAGCCCTAGGTTTAGAAACAAAATTGAATTGAAATTTGAAAAATGGCGATGAAATACTGAAATAAAAGTGATTATAGCAGAATATTCAAAAAAAAAATAAGAGCAAAACCTTCGAAGATATCAAACGGCACAACAAATGCTCAAAAGCCTTCAAGCAATCTCGACGTTCTTCACTCTTGATTGGTATGCAGAGAAACTCCTACTTCAGAGAGGAAATACAATAACGGAGTACATATGACAAAAGGAAACCCTAGGTTCATAAATAAAATCGAATTGAATTAAAAAAATAGATGAAACATTGAAATAAAAGGCGATTATAACAGAAGATTCAAAATATTACTTAGATTTTTGGTTAATCAACAAGTTTATATTGCTTAGATTTTTGGTTAATTTTATGTTGTTTTTAAGTTTCCGAAAGACAAAAAATACAAAAAAAATCTTTTCATATATATATATATAAACAATAGAAAATAAACTAAAAAACAAACTAAAATGAACTCAAAAAAATTATTATAGAAAAGATATTTATTGAACTTAAGAAAGATAATCAACCAGTTTATTTTACTTTGATTTTTAGTTGATTTAATGTCTGTCTCCCTCTTCAGCACAAAGTCGTCGGCCTCCCTAAGAAAATAAGAGATTTTCTCCTCTTGCTTTGTGTCTCGTGATTCGTCTGATGACATCTAAGTTGCGATTACATACCACATACTTGCCACTTAAGGATGATTTGTAGTACGTGAAAACTAGTTTCGCCTTGCTTCCTTTACATTCTACAAAACCATATTCCACCTAGCGTCAATTAAGGTATGCTCGATTCCTTATGATTTATTTATTATATTTCTATATAGAATGCTTTCAGTTTGGATTTTAGTTTATTTTTTGTTGTTTTTATATTTACATGTTATATATATTTTTATTAAATAACAATCTATGGATAGAATATCAATTGAAAATTAAATGGATACTAAATAATAATCCATGGATAAAAATAAATAAAAATAAAAAAATTAAATGAAGAAAAAAATTCCGAATAAGTGAAAAAAAGAAAATTTCACAGTTAATGTCATACATAAAAATTATTTAAAATATGGTCATACAAAAAAATGGTCATTTAAATATTAATTTTTTATTTTTTTAAAAAAATTGTCAGACATGAATTTGTTTGAAGCCATGCATGAAAAGTGGTCTTTTGAACATCTTTTTTTTATTTGTTGAAAACAGAAAGAAAAATAATATCATTTTTTTAATAAGGAAAAAAAGCATACTTTTGGTCGTTCAACAAAAAAAAAATCATTGTTAACGTTGGGCCGTAAAAAATAAAGCATCCCAACCACTAAAAGCAGAATCAATTAAAACGTGAGCGTATTAAAAATGACATTGCCGCTTAAATATGGGAATTGCAATTTGTTGTAGTATGGGAGGAGTTTGCAGTTCATTTTTATTTTATAAGTATAATCTTTTCTTCATGTTATGTTAACATTTATGTTTGACAATTGTTGCTTCCCTCTCTAGTGGATTAATCACTTTTGAATTAAATAAAACGATCCAAAAGTTACATCATGGCTTGTAGGAAGCCCATTTAGGATGTTGTCAGTGGGCCAAAAATAAACAACTAATGTTGATTCATGAAATCGCTTTCTAGTTCTAATTGCCTGTTATTTTACATGTGCATCAATTATTTTCTCTTAATTTGTTTCACTTATTTTGAACTGTAATTTTTCAGTTTATTTCTACTTAATTCATGAAATTTTTTTCGTGGAACCTTATGCGCATTGTTAGAGAAGCTATTGCAGTCGAATTATGAGCCGATTATAATAATTTTCAATTTTTTTCTGATAATTTCTATATTCTTATTTCAATTTTTTTACTTAATAATTTTATTAATGTAGAAAATAGTTGGATTCGAACATATTCTCCTATTCTATAAATTTGAAAATACCTTCAGTTCATGCATATGAACGCAATCTCTAACAGTTCTCTAGTTTTCTAAACAAAAAAAAATAGAGAAGAAAATTGCATATAGACAATAAAAACTATTTTCTGTATACGCACCCTTGAGTTCCTTGAACAGAACAATACAAAAATAATAAATGCACTTTGCTTTGAAGTGCCTCAGGTCATGATCTCACTGCTTCCGTCATTGACACAAAGAATAAGGAGACAATTAAAAACCTGACAAAGACGTGGATATTCTTCTCCATCAATGCCTTAATTTTCATCACACATATCAAAATGTAGTTGCTGCGTAAAATATAAATCCAACATCAGCTAGTGTCAAATCTCATGCATTATACACGTTGAAATTTTTGCGTATAAGGCTACCCACGACAGAGTTACCGTTCTTAGTCATGCAGATCGGGACACTTTATTATATCTTGATCTGCTAATTCTTCATTCTGAACGCTCATTGATCCCGTGCTTGATATTTTTATTTTTTTTAAAAAAAATTAAAATTTGACCGTTGGATCGTTTTGATTCAACGGTCAGATTTACTCTAACGTTTTGATCTAATGGGTAATATTACCGTTGAAGTACCGTTGGGGCTGAAAAATTACCATTTTGGTCCCTAACGGCTAATTTTACCTATTTTCCTATAAATACTCCCTAAACACATTTTTTTTATTTCTTCACTTCAAACACTCATTTCTCTCCTCAAACTCTCTCAACTCTTAAAATTTATCTCCATACTCTCAAATTACTCTCACTCCATTTTTTTCCCCAAAACTATAGATCACAACAATGAAAATACTTAATCCTCCCAACAAAAAAACCCATCAAATTTTGCAAACTACCGATATTCTGAAAATAATCCATCAAATTTTTCTTCTTTTACAAACTATCAATTCAATCCCAACGCTTCATTTTTTTCATTTCCATATCAACTCGCACTTTTCAATTTTAGTAATTTTCAAAATTTTACGTCCAATCCTTTTTCACAAAATAATTATTACATCCCCTTGTTGGATAGGTACTCGACGACGGGTTCCCAAGGAGATTCTCCTACTCCTGAAATGAACCCCGAGCCCACTGTTGGTCTAAGCAATCTCGACCCCGACGTCGATGCCAAGTACAAAAAGTGGATCCCTCCATACGACGTCAAGTTGGCTAAGTGTTGGATCGCTATTTCCGAAGACTTCAAATGTCCAACGATCAAAACGCCAATTCTTTTTGGAAGCGAGTGGTTGCACGCTTCAACCACGAGATAGAGGCAAGCGAGCAACGTTATGGGAAGACCGTTAAAAATAGGTGGCACACACTCAACAAAATTTTCACCTTATTTAATGACATCTACAACAACATTGCTTCGACTTATTATAGCGGTTGGAGCAACGACATGATTGTGGAGCGAGCACGCGCTGTCTACTTGGTTGAGGCGAAAACCCATTTCCTCCACGATGATGTTTGGAAAATTTTATGTGATCATCCGAAATAGAGGGAAGTATTGCCCATGGACCCCGAGGCTGGTCCAAAAAGAACCAAGGTGAACGCCCAATGCTCCTACACTAGCTCTGGCTCATTCGATCTCAACGCCTCCAATCCTAGCGTCGAATGAGAGCCAACCCAAGAGGCTCGCCCAATGGGCCGAGATAAGGCCAAAGGGGAAGAGTCAAGAACCAAGCAAAAGGCGAAACACAACGTGCATGAGAAAGGAAAATCGACATCAAGCGATGTCTCCGAAGTTGCGTCCATTTTGGACGACATGTTGTTCGAGAAATAACTAAATTACAAAACTTTCGAAACGACGAAAACTAATAGAAAGAAAAAAAAAAAGAACAATGGTTCGAGATCGAACGAGAAAAAATGGAGTATCTCAAAGATCAACAATTTAAGGAAGACAAACATGACTCCCGCGACACAACGTTTGCATTAATACGCTTGTAAAAAAATTTGTGAAAAATATGAGTTGTAGTATTTTTAATTTAATGTAATATTTAATATTTTATTTTTAATATTTTAATATTAATGTAATTTTTATATTTTAATTTAATTTTTAAATTTTATGAATTATTTTTATTTTAATGTAATTTTTTTATTTTAACTAATTATTTTTATTTGAATGAACTATTTTTATTTTACTGAATTTGGGGTAGAAAGTATTAAATGAAGTAGTAGATAAAAATTAGAGGATTAAATTAAAATTGTGTTTAA
>CAODLS010292518.1:0-25018 GCA_948243855.1 Flueggea neowawraea | reverse complement strand
TGAAATACAGTCAAAGGTTCATTTAATATTACGATACGTACAACTGAGCCATGAGGATTACTTGAGTTGGCTTTGTCAAATTTGCAGCCATTTATTTCACAAATCCAAACTTCAAAAGAACCAGATCCCTTGCCAACTGCTAAGTGAATTTTCTGCAGAGCGTGTGAAGGGACTACCAGAGAAAGCACAGAAACTGGGATACTATTGGCTGATACAACCTATTAAAAAGGTAAACAACACAGTAAAATTGTTTAAACTTCCATCTAGATTTATGCATTACCAAAGAAAGAGTAGAGATCAAGAGCTACAGACAAACACTCTGCCTCTAATTCGACTTTAAAAATACCCTAATCATCTTGACTGACTTTCATTTCACCTTGTGAAGTGCAAAAAATGCTCAAGGTTTTTCAAGCAAATGAGTCACAAAGTGTTAGTAGCAATAGATATGCAGAACTAACTTTCAATTAATATCAGTATGGCATTTAACTTTAACACACTTCCAAATTTAATTACAAAAACAACAATTCAAGTCCAATTTACTTGACCGGAAGTTCTTTCTGAAGTTAAGATGCTCAATTACATCAGGAAAGAAACTAAACAATAACACAGCATAGCTGAATTAGAAAAAGAAAATAATGATATTGTGGTCATTGAATGCTACCTCCTTCAGCAGGAAAAAAGGATTATCAGTAGCTTCTGATAACTCCAGCAAATCCTTGGCATTCCCCAACCATATTTTCACACTGAAGAAAATAAAAATATTTTAATGAGTAATTTATTCTTTCTCTTACATAGATATGGAAAGGAATAAATTTCAAGTTGCTAATTTAGATCGTGGAAGAAAAGGAAAGTCAATGATTTTGATCACTGGTAGCAGAAATTTTGATCATCTACATTAATTGCCATGAGGCAAATAGTATTCTCCTAAGAGCCATCAAATCATCTCAAAGGCCATCTCTAATGCAATTCAGAGACAATCGTGGCATAATACAAGAAAGCTTTTAAATATAATTGATTTCTATTACATACCTAACTCACCTCCCATTGGAACTCCCGCTAACCAACAAAATCTGAGGAGCAGAACTAGAATCTAGTAACGCCAGACTTATTGAAGTGATCCACGAATTGTGTGCCTTAAGTAGCCCTACAAACATCACAGAAGTTTCCAGCCTACTGTGCTCAACTGAATAAGATAATGGTGCATGAATTCTCCAAATTGAGATTTTTCCAGACTTTGCTCCAACTGCAAGTATTGCAAACTTTTTGGATGATGTATTTTCAGAAGACAAACAGAGATCCAAATTTAAACACAGCAGTGGAGACCAGGCAACGACAAGTGATGATAGCATGGCACTGCAAGAAGCATATTGCTCTGCACTAATCAGTGGAGGCATAGAATTTCCTGGAATGTTATCTTTTATTTTGCTAGCTTTAGTCTTAAAGACCTGAAAATTAAGAAAAGTAGAAAAAATAAATAAAAGATCCACCAGAACCTCGTATGAATGCAAAGTTGAGAAGTCAAAGCCAGAAACCATGAAAGCAAATTATTTAAATTACGGTACATTCACTTTACCCAAAAAAAGGTACGGTACATTCACTTTACCCCAAAAAAAAGGGACAAGGATGATTAATTTAGCAAGAGAAACTTACTTTTGGCAATCTCTTCTGCTTCATTGTAGGGTGATGCCTAGAACCAATATTCTCACCATCTCTAGAATTTGATAATTGGTCACACAATATCTCAGAGTCCCTACTGCACATATAATAATATACAGGAAAAGAGAGCATCAATTAAGATTATGATGAGAAATGTCAAGATATTATTTTCCGTCCAAAGAACTTACAATTTGTTGTTAATTTTTGTTCTTCTCCGCTTAAGCCCCTCTCCAATATTAGAGTTCACAAAATTATTATCATGTGAATTTGGAGGATCACCAATGTCTCCTTGTTGCGTTGCTTCTTCCTAGCAAGAGATTATGACATTTCAATTGGGTAGAAATAAAGAAACCTAGAAAAAGTACAACCTCTTTATGTTCAATGGGCTAACAAGAAAATGTAGAATGAGATAGTGGATGAAAACACTTACTTGGCTGGCTTCTGAACTCAAAATGCCCAACTCTCCAAAATTAGTATTTACAAGATAATCATAAAGCTTATCTGATATATCTACTACCTGATGGGGAAAAAGTATAAGATATGAAATCTGAATCTGCAAGTTAGATCATACAAATTACAACATGATTTTGCAGTAAATTAAAAAAATTAAAGAAAATAACATTTACATCAACTATCATAGATTCATAATCTACTTCATTTAATTAAGATGAAAAAAGGCCTTTCTGTTTTCATTTTCTTGATTGATAACATACATTAAAATTCTAATTTTTACAAGAATCCAATGACATTGAAAATTTATAATTGCAGCTACTTCTCACTTTGGCCACATTTACATATAGACAAGATATGTGCAAGATGATACATGCATCACATTTGCTTGTTGTTAAGGCAATGACCAGATTAACAACCAAATTTAGCTTCAAGTGATGGCACTCCAATTCTCTTAAAGTTGAAATGAGGTTTTGTACAATAACTGACAATAATTATTTTCATCTCAACCAATGAATAAGTAGCAGTAACAATAATTTATATAATTTCCTATGATTTCAGAAATTAGTCAAAGACAAAGCCTAATCCAATAATTTAAACAAGTAACAATAATTTAATAATTTCCTCTGATTTCATAAATTAGTCAAAGCCTGAATTTTACCTCTATTCACTCTGCAGAAAAGTAGTAATAAGTACCAGTAACAATAATTCAATAATTGACGATGATTTCGTGAATTAATCAAAGCCTGAGTTTTACCTCTATCCACTCTGAACAAAAGTCACAAAATGGTGAACGATAAATCTTAACACGTCCCTCAGTTGTACAGATAGCAAGCAAACACCTAAATGAAGTCACAGTAGAAAGTAAATTGAAATGCTCATAATGACCTCAACTGAATTTTCCAATCACATCAATTTAATCCTTAGGAAAAACTAATTCTTTGCTTCAAGGTTCCAAAAAAAAGCAATTTTAAGTACATTTTAGTATTGTTAATTGCAGAAAAATATACAGCAACAAAAACAGTATTACCAAAAACATCTTAAAATAATAGCTTCTTTTCTCATTGAAGTCGAAAAAAAAGAAATAGTTCATTCAAACCCCTCGACTATTCTAAGAGTTGTCCAGCTAGTCATGTTTTCCCTAACGTCAAATGGCGCCCTGTCACTGTGCAACATTACAGCAAAATACAGCGCTTCTGAAGTAGGTTGATAGTCTAGCTACTTGGAAATAAAAAGTTCTTCTTTAAGCTGATTTTTAGGTCATGATTTGAGGAGAATTGAGTATCCTTTCTGCTCTAACAGACATATTCTAGAAGCTGATGAAATTTGGTCCCTGTTTCTATATGATTCCTTAATTAGTTTATCTATTATAAATAATAAGAAATTAGTTGAACTGCATACCCATAATTAGGAGCCATTCCGAGCTGTGACCATGAAATGGAGCGGACGCAAGGAGTCCGGTCGCGACATAAAGATGCAGACAGCAAGCATTCACTGAGTAACTCTGAAAGCAACCAGAATAAGAATTAACATTGAAGCAACCAAAATGTTAACCAAATACACATGCGCACCATCCTTTTTGACCACCCCAATCGGGTAGGGCTCAGAACTTGGTAGAGTAATTAATCCTCTCGGTCCAGAAGGCAATGCCGGATTCTGATTACAACAAGCACATTACACATAACACCGAATAAGAAGCAGATACATGATTTGCATATTGCAAGCAGTAAGAAAACCACAGAGACAGAGACAGAGAGAGAAGATTAGGTACGAGAATGGTGACGAGGTGGCCAGAAGCGACGGCAATTAAGTTTTCGTCGGACCAAGCTATGGAATTTGGATATAAAGGCGAAGCCACCAGTGGAGTTGCTTGAAATCGTGAAGCCATCCTCAGTTCTCTCTTCTGACTTCTTCTTCACAGTTCATATAATAGATAGGAGTGCTTTTAGCACACTGCAAAACATCAAAACCGAACCAGAAACCCTTTCTCCACCAATATGTATCTTTCTTTTTCTCGATCGTCCTCGGCGTATGCTCTCTTTTCTTCTCCACCGTTCTGCTTCTGCTGCCGCCTATGCGGCTGTGTTTAGAATGTTGTCTGTTTTATCTTGGTGATAAATTTGGAGTATATTCACCCCTCGGTGTGTGCTCGGTGTGCTATGACGGGTCAGTGTTTGGCATTAACCGGGAATGGCTACAGTGCTTTTATAATTATGGACTTTTACGTTTTTAATGGTTAAGATTTATTTAAATTGTTTAAATTGTATTAATACAATTTAAACGAGGAAATTATATCTGTTGTCACTTATCTCTTTCACATTTCACATTTGTGGCATAAAAAAGTCTAATTTCTATAATATAATAATTTTATTTTTAATTTCCATAATAACATAATATTAATATATTTTTTTATTTTCTCTCTCGTCACTCAGTTTCTCTCTCGTTCTTTCCTCTTTTTGTTTCTTTCTCTCTCCTTTGTAACCTTTCTTCCCTTCCTCTTTGCTATTTGCTCCCCCGCCTCCCTCTCTGCCTCTTTGCTCCTCTGTCGCCTTCTCCTCTTCTGTATGCTCTCCTCTTCGACCTACCTCTCATCTATCATCTTCTTTCTTCCTTATCTCTCGTCCCTTCTATTTTCCTTCTCGTTTCTCACTTCTTTTTCTCTCTCTTCTATCCTTGATCCACCTTGTCCTCCTCTATTCTTCTTCTCCTCGATTGTCTTCCTCGTGAACGACGTGACCTTAGCTTACCAAAAGAAAAAGCACGATGCGATGGGAACAATGACAGATCTGGAGAGGGAGCCGATGGTTGGCTACAATCTGGAGAGAGAGAGAGAGAGAGAGTTGGGCATAGAGGCATGGCGAGAGTGAGAATGGGACGGAGAGAAGCGACAGGAGTGAGAACGACAGTAGGAGATGGGTGGCGACTGAAAGGGGTGGCGACTGAAAGGGGTGGCGGCTGAGGTTTCAAACCTAAATCTATTTTGTACTCGAATATTAAAAAAATAAATTTATTTTGTACTCAATTTGGTCTCGTTTTGTGCTTGAATAATAAATAAAACTTTAAACTTTGATATAATCAAATAATAAAGGAAATATTAAATTTTCAGTTTGTTCTCATTGTGTTTGTACTCGTGTTGTGCTCTACATATACTCAGTTATATTAATTAAAAAAGTTTCATTTTTTTTGTGATTTTAGTTATACTCGTATTGTTCTCCACATGTACTCAGTTATACTAGTTAAAAGAGTTTCATTTTTGTTTTTATTCTAATTATACTCGTGTTGTTCTCTCATTGTACTTAGTTTGTACTCTAATTGTTCTTCATATGTACTCGTTTTTCTAGTCAAAAGACCATTCATCAACTCTAGTCTGTACTTAGGTTGTACTCGTTCACACTGATTTGAAGAGAGTAGTCAAAACGCGATTAACTTTCTGACACACTATCAACAAGCGGTCAAATTGTTGTATTTTTTAATATTTTATTTTGAATTTCCATTTTTGATAAATTTTTCAATTGGTGTTGTATTCTAGAAATTGTTTTTTATTTTGTTGCCCATTTTTGTACACCACCTAATTTAAACCATCAAATTAAATTTAAATAATTTAAAAAATCTTAACTATTAAAAATATGTAAAGTATATAACTATAAAAATGTCATAGCCACGTCCCTACTTAATTACCTAATTTCATATATTCGCTGATAAACATAAAATTTCCAACATTTTGTTCACTTAACTTGATGAACATAAAAGTCCGAAGAATGAGACGTGCCTTGGTTGTTATTTTTTTCATCGATAAAAATTAGGTGTTTGTTTGGTAATAAAGAGTATAGTACGAAAGTTTAACTTACTTAAAAAGTAGAAAAAATATTAATATTTAATTTTTTAATAATTTGTCTTCTTTAATTCTCAAGAAATCTCCAGTTAAAAAATTCCTTAGAAATCCAAATTGATTTAATTTTTTTGGTTCGGCTCAATCAATTTCCATACTAATATTGGCTCGCTTGGTTCAATTCATTTTCATTCAATTATTTTTGGTTTCGAATCGAACCAAGTCACCAACCCAATGCGGTCGCCTATGTATACCCACATAAACATCATCAGGTCTTGACTCTCAAGTGGGTCGTGCTAGGGGAGAAGCAAATCGAACCAAGCCGATTCTATTTGATCTTAATGGTTAAATATAGAACTGACCCGTGAACCAACCTGACTCGGTCCTTATATTTTAGGTCGCACAACCCGAGCCTGGCCTTAAATTTTAGCCTAAAAAATTAAGTCTTTTGGATCAGATTCGGAACTAACAAAGTGTGATCAAGGAAATGAAACAAGGAAACAGAAATTGGAAGTCTTCGACAGGTGTATATTGAGCATTCTATCACAAATATGAATTTTCTTTTTCTGCTGGAAACAGAACCATGTAATATTCCAAAACTTGCCAAGTTACAAGGAAGATATCAACAGGACACTCTAAGAACCAAAGAATATTGAGAATAAACTGTGTTAAAATTAACACACTAATAGCACGCATCAAAACCAAAGACAACGACTAATAAAGAGAACACCTGCACAAAATTCTCATCTCCATCGAGACTGCGATTCCAAATTTTACCATCTGTTTCTCTGATATTCATCATCTGCCTAGAGAAGATCCAGCAGAACAGGTTTGAGAGAGAAGGAATTTTTTACACAGCAATTGGAGGCTCCTGCATTATGCAAAGAAAAGCATGATTAATGAAATGAAGCATTTCTGACAGAAACAATGGTGGTAGAGCTAGAGCATCTTAAGCACAGGTTTAATCTGGCAATAAGACACTTGCCTATTAGCAATGTGGATACCTAAAAGCACACAAACACATTAATTATGCATACACAAATAAATGTAAATTTTTTCATTAACAAAAAGCGAGCAACCCCTTCTGAGGATTTGAGCATTAATGACTTTCTCTAGAACTCAGACTCCTACCTTTTAACAACTAAAGTTTGTTTGGGACTAACATACTTACTACTGAACCAATAGCTTCTTGGAATAAACACATGTTGTTTTAAGGCGAAATAATTAATCAGTTATTCCTTAATAATATGCTATAGCACATCACTGAACTCATTTAACTACAAATCAACTAAGCTCCTTTCGGAAGTAGAAATATATGATGACACAAATGTACTTACCTTGGTTTAAAAAAGAAAAGAAAAACAAACAAATGAAAGGAAAGGAAGAGATTGTAAAAGGTAAATCTTCATAATATAATGTTAATGCCACTAATAGCAGCTACCTTGTCTGTCATGTTTGATACGGCCAAATTAAACTTTTCTCTAGTTTTTGTACCGGCAGCTTGCCCTGCCCTTGCTACCTTGCTAAAGGCACCATTTAGCCAAGCTGTTCCAGCTGTCACATACCTGTCAAGAATCAAATGAATTTTCATCATTTGTCTGTTCATTGAATTTCTTCCAAAAAGAAAGTGTCCAGCCGCAAATACTGGGGTAGACAAAAGATAACAATTAATTTAATCAAGAGAAACAGCATCAGTTTTCATATAAAAGATAGCAATTCTTACTTATAATCATACATATAGATAATAATGGATAATTAAGCTCCTTTGGACCAAAGAAGCCACAAGGAGATATAAAAAATCTGACTCAAAAAAATGATACGTCCTCCACCGCATGTGCATGGAAAAATAAAAACAAAAAAGCGAGCATTGAAATAACAAAACCAAATTCTGAACCTTGTTAACAGACATTCAAAAAAATTTCTATTTTCAACAAATAGGCATTCACAGATAATCTCATGGAAAATATTCAACCTGCTTGATTTGACAGCTGATCCTGTGTTGTTTAACTTTCTCTCTGCTGCAAATATTGCTGCCATCGTTTTATCCGAAACACGAAGCCTTTGATCAACAGACTTCACTTTTTCATTAACTACTGAAATGCCAACCGTCAATTTCTCAGTAAGTCCAACTCTCTGGTCAAAGGACATTACTTTCGCAGATGCATTGGCAGTTAATCGATGTTTCTCATCAAATGCTTTGGCCTTATTCATCGCATCTTGGCTAATAGCTGAACCTTTGGCTAGCATACTGTTCACAACCTCTTGTGCTCTACTAACATACAATCTTCCACTGCTAGAAGGACTCACTTTAGCCTGCTAAAAGATATAGAAAAACCCATATGACTGAAACGGTGAAACTACCAGGTGCACAAAATGACTAATGAATCTCTACATGTAATTGATCACATTTGGCTAGGGAAACAATGCATTTGCCGGTAGCTAACCAAAATTTTGCCAAAACCAAATAACCAGAAATGTAACAGCGCCATAAATTTTATACACATAGGCTTCAGTATGTATCAAAATAGATGTAATTTTTCCCAATGATTCTAACTATATGTTGAGTATTAGGCACTTTTTAATTGGCTACCTCAACATCTGACTGGAAATTTTCAGTAGGAGTAACAGATATGGCATTGTCCGCCCTTCTCACTTCCTGCAAATTGCACCAGTAAATATTTGGGAAATATTTGAAATGAATTTGAATGAACTTGCTTAAAATCTTACTTGCAACTCACGATTTGGCACGTAGTTTTCAGCGCGAGTTATAGTCACTAACTGGTCTACAATAGTCGCTCCCTGCACCACAAACACAGTTTGTACTTTATAGCACTTCGCTTAACATAGAAACTGCTTCTTTCGAATAAAAAAAAGGCATTCACAGAAAATTAGACCCAATTGTGTGAATTATATGACCTCCCTATACTCCATCACACATTCATTGTGTATTTATTTCCTCCATCTACTTTCAGCATTTATAGAAAAAAAGAATAGAAAAAGAATCCCCTTAAAACTTGTGGGCTGGAGAGCAAAAGTGACAAACTATGTTACTTGTTGCATAAAATAGCTAAGCATCCATACTGTACTGAGCATTCTGAAGAAAAACAACGACATAACACAACCCTTTTCTTTACAACCGCAACAACCATATTTAATCAAAAAAACAATATTGTCATATTCTGCTGTAAGGGAAATATTTCAAAACTATTTGTGAATGAACTTGCAATTTTACCACAGATGAACCTAATTGTATTATCAATTCAATGTCAAGCAATGCAGACAATTGCAGTTAGGATAAAGCAAAGTGCATACTTTATACAGTAAACGTAAAGAAAACCCAACCGATTGCTTAGCAAACAATTCTATCAACTTAATTTACAATGCACTTATTAGGTGGCTTATAACACAATCACACACCGGGAAAAAAAAATAAAGAAAAAAGAACAGAAACTAAATTTCAACTCACAGATAACAACAATGCGATTTCGAGCGCTTTAGGATCTTTGAAGGTAACAAATGCAGTCTTTGACTGTCCATTTTCACTGCACACCCACCAAAAAAAAAAACCATAACAGCAGTTCAGTTAAATTTAAACCGCATAAGATCCCCAACAGATAACAAAAAAAATAATTTTCCATCATTTTCGTGCGTTTTCTCAGTAAACAAAACAGACAGTCCGAGTCAAATAAGGAAAGACCAAAACAGAAAAGACCAAAACTGTACCGTTGGATCTGAATGTGCTCGATTTCACCGGAGAAGGAGAAGAACTCGTGAATCTCTCTCTCCGTGGCTAGATCCGACACGTTTCTAACCTCAACCGTTCTCGTTTGATTCTACATAACCGTCACCAAAAAAGACGCCGTCAATCACCAATCTTCGACATTTTATCGTATAATAAAAACAAAGAAACCGAAGTTTCTGCTTCTACATTCAGTATCGAATGACGAGTATAACGGTAATGAACGAAAGTAGCAAAAAACTAACCTGCATTGCGGAAGAGGCGTGTCGAGGAGGGAGGGAGAGAGAGAGAGAGAGAGAGAGAGGCGGAGTCGGGGGGAGAAGAAGAATGTAAGCAGGAGAATGTGAGATTATTAAATGAGCCCTGTGGTTTGGAGTTAATTACGTTTTTGGAAGTTGACGATTTTGCCCTTTGTAACGCAGTTGGGGTTTGGATTCTTTTACTTGGGTCGTTTTCGGGGGTTGGCAAAGCAGGCTTCCTGCCAACTCTCCTTCCTAAACGGCAAGTGCGAGGGATTACATTTGCATTTTCTTTTCGCATATGTAAAACATTGGCGGGAAGAGAGTTTTGTTCGAGGTACATTATATTTATCATAATTTTGTTTTTTCCTCTAAAATGTTGGTTAAATGTGACAGTTAAAATTACAAAAAAATGACACGTTATTTCAGACAAATATAATTTTATGTAGCATAGTAAAAAAAAGTAAAGAGAGTGATGCATCTTTTTAAATGTAGATTGTTTGCTTTACATTTACTCTAAACGAACATCCTCAATTGGAACAAGAAAAATGTCAATCAGACTCTTAATTTTAATTTTGTTCGTCCAATTGCTACTTAAGAAAGATTGTGTAAATATAAGAGTTTTCTTGTATTTTAAATTTAATTTTGTATATCTTAAAAAGAATGACAATAGGTAGGTTATGCCAATATCTTTTTTCGTACTCATAGATCATATTTTTTATTCATATTCTATCTGTACTCGTATGGTTAACAAAAATCATTACTAGGTACTCTACTCATAAAGTAGCTACTTACCTATAAAGTACTTGTTTACATGTTGTATAAATATATTTAGTTAACTTAAAAATACTAATATGTCAATAATTTTCAAATTGTACTTAGAAAAATAAAGACATCAATGACGATTAAAAGGTACAATATAATACAAAATGAAATTTATATCCGAATGTTTTTAAACATAAAAATTCCAATAAAAACACATTTCATGAATTATTGAATTCGATATGCCATTACGTTAATAATTTGTTTCAAATGATATCATGTCACTGAATATGGATGTATAATAATTATTATCTAGTATTATAATAGAGATAATACTTTAGAGATTATATCAATTTAGAGTTCTAATATTTTAGATTAGTGACAATACTTTATTGTAATTATAGGAGTGATCATATAATATATACTATATTCTATTATATACATGCAAGTATGGGTATGAGTATTACCTAGTGGGAAAATATATAGATATGAGATACAAATAATTTTGAATAATATTATTAATATTAGAATAATTAATGTCTAATATTATTAATTATGGCATGTTGTATCCTAACAAGAAAAGGTTATCATGAGAAAAGGTTATAGGATTTTCTACAACCTAAATTGTAAGAAAAAATTATCCACCAATTGCCATCTCTACATCTCACTACCACTTGAGAAAGGACTACCTTGGTGTAAAGGATAGTTTACAACTAAAAGTCACTTGTATAGTCGTATTTCAAGGTCTCTTATGCTTAGAAATTGATGCGGATTAGCAAGGTTGGACTTCTTGGTGGGCTTGGATGCGTAAAGCACGACAACAACTTTTGGAGGTCATAGTTTTTGATTCGGAAAGAATTACAGGGCTCGCAAGATATTAAATGAAAGATCTTTCTGAACTTTACAACCTAGATGTGGATGTAACCCATAACCCTCGATTTGCAGGCCCAAAAAAAGTTGTTTAGTGCCCTTTTTAGAGGCCGAAATGTTTTAGCAATGCTATTTTTGTCTTTTGATTTTTAGGGTTGTAATTCTCGGTTTTAAACATGCTTAGCTGACTTTTTTATGTAGTTTTTGTTGATCAATAATATTTTTTGAGGCCTTTTCTCCAAACTTTGAGTTTTGAATGCCTATTTTCTTGGGTATTCTTACAATTAATAAGTTATAGAATAATTGTTTCTGGTATTCGAGGGCGAATCAACATACTCAATTAGTTATCTTTTATTTTTACAATTTCCGCTACATCAGTAACTAATAGCAAATTTGTACGGTTGTTAAGCCTAAAGAGTCTCTTGTATTTAAAAACTATTAACAATTCTCCTATAAGGTCCATTTTGGGTAGAATTAGGCCAAATTTTAAAATTTAAACTTAATCTTTTAATCTTTTTATGTGGACTCACGAGATAAATATCTTATTTATAGATAATGTTTGAACTCAAAAATTTATGTTAAATTCTTAGGTTGATTCCTTTCTTTTTGGTGTTTATTTTTTTGATAAATTGTATAAACAAATTGTATTGTGAAAAAAGTAAAGAAAAACATATTTTTTAGAGTTAATATGCTTAAATATGCCAAAACTCTATAAACATATTCATCAAACAAACACTATTAAAGCATCTCAACAGTCTCTTTATCTTGATTCCTTATTATATATTATTTAATTTAAATTATCTTTACTATTTATATAATAAATTGAACCAAACTATTTTTTTATTTTATTTATTAATATTTTATTCTTAAATCAAAGAAAAAAATAGTAAATATTGACTCCACATAAATATAAAACTAATATTCACTCATCTTTTTAATTTTCAAAATTAATAATAAAATATTAATTAATAAGTTAAAAATAAAACATTTCATAAATTTTAAAATTAATTAAAATACAAAATAAATTAAAAATATTATTTTGAAAAGTCACTGTAATAGTACGTTGGTTATACTCTACCGTACCAGACAAAATGACCATTGAATGGTTTATGCTGGCTACATTAGTCTTTTTCATTCCCAGCAAAAAGCAGTCAATGAGGCCAATCAAAGCAGTGAAAAGGTACAAAACAACAAGAAAGGGCTAAAAGGGCAAAGTGGTAAAAACATAAAAAGTGAAAGAAATCCAGAATGACATGGGATGATTCTTTCCTTGGTCAAATAAGCAATGACAAAAGAAACATGCGCATATTTCTGACTTTTCAAACCATGAATAATAGTAGTAATTAAAATAATAATAAATCCAAGTAGGACAAAATCATTTCTTGATGCTGACTAGGATCTTAGTTGGACTTTCTTGGTCGGCTTCGCCTTGTCTTCCACACCCTCAACTCATGGGTCCACAATTTATTGAGATTAAATACCTCTTTAGCACTCTATGTTTGCTATATTTTATAACTTAATCCTGACATTGTAAAAAAGAAAAATTTTGTCTACTCTATGTGTATGTTTCAACATATTAACCAAACAAATTAACAATTAATACGTGAATGGGTGGTGACATGAGTGACACGTGAATATACGAGGATGTGCACCAAAAATAGACATGTATCACTTATAAAAAGTGCATTATTAAGTCTTGTTTTTTCCATTTGCAGTTTTCTTGAATTAGTCTTTTTTTTCTTGTCTAGCACATAACATGTTTACTTGGCACCATTAATTTGATTAAAATATCCACTCAATTTCTCATATGAGTACAATTCATTTTTTTATGGAAAAGACTAATACAGAGAATGTAATGTTGCATTCTCTTCTAAAATAAATAGTACTAACTTATGAAAAATAGCAAATATAAAGTACTAAATTTGCATAACAAGAGTTATGCTTATGCTTAATCCGCATGTTGAATGGCTATTTTGGTCAAATTAACGGCAGCAGGCAGGCATGTTATTTGCCACGTCAAGAAAAAAATTACTCATTCAGAAAAAAAATTGCTAATAATAGTGGACTTACGGATGCATTTTCAAAAGTTTAGGACTAACATATAAAAGGAATCAAACATAAAATACTAAAGCTACATTTATCCCCAATTTCTCTCATTTAAACTTTGTTTAACAGAGAATTTCTTATATGCAGATATCTTTAGATTTCTAATTAATCTAAGTTAGAGTCTTACGGGTAGCAAAACTCTTCTTATTAAGTTTTGATGTTTTGATACTTTTAATTGAGAAGAATTTGTGCCACTCAACCGCTGCTCTTGATAGTTTTGAAAAAGTTTATGTGACATAATTTAACAATTAAATTATGGCGTAAGATAAATAATAAAGTTTATTGTTTCAAAATTTAAAAATATGATAGGTTTTTTGAAGATAAAAACTAGAATTTCATTAATCATTTGAACCATTTGCGGTTAAAGATGCATACACATGCTGCAATGGATTGCTTTCTCAGAATACTTTGTTTGACAAAAAATTTGAAGGTCTTAAGTAGTTGATAAGCCACGAGATTTGCCGACATAAATAGGTAATTTAAATGAAGATCATCTAGATCTCTCAATAGATTTCTGTCGTCATCATAAACGAGTTCTAAAGGGGAGTGAACTGAACAACAAATGAGTTGTTTAAGGCCATAGCAGATAGTTGTGACTATGTCTCGACCGTAAAATAACCCAATTTACTATCTTTGAGCCATTTCGATACCTCTCTAATTCTCACAATTTTAGTATGGATATGAATATTACCTTTATCCTACCTATACTCACAAATAAAAATGCGAGTAATATTTGTACTTGTACCAAGCAAAAGAGAGTAATATCCAATATGAATATGGGTATTCTTGACGGGTAAGATACAAATAGTTATTTCTACGGCTCCTCCTCCTTCACAATTCTTAATTTATTAAATTAAAAATGAAATACCAATATTATGTACATTTTGCTTTTCGCCTATAATTTTATGTAAACATCAAATGGTGTGTAATACCAGTCAATTTTCAATCATAGCAAAAAAAAATATCAATTTTCATATGCAACTATAAATAATGAAGGAAAAAGGACTAATGAAAAGTTGTTTTTGGCAATTGAGAATGAGGACTAAAAAGTGGCAGAAAAAGAGAACCACTTCATACTTGTGATCTACTGGGAAATCCATATACTCCTTGCTACCCAACAAAACTCACATGGAACAAAACTGAACTCCACAAAACCATCACATTTCAACTCAAATGAAAATGCAAAGCAAAAGAACTCTTCTCGTCTTGTCTCTCATTCACTCCCTTTTTTTGTTTTGTTTGTGTTTTTAGTATGTTGTTTCTTTATTCAAGTTAGTTATCCACTCAAAGTTTATATACTAATTACTGAATCAACAATTATATTAGGATCAATTCCTTGTTGAAATAATGTTTATATTGAATCAACTGGTGTCAAATATTCATACGATATTTGATTAATTCAGATTTAAATCGGATAAAATCAGCTTCAATTCGAGGCTTCTAATTATTTTAATTAAAAAGGAGAAATTCATACCAAGTATTAAGAAAATTATAAATAAATTAAAATTAAATTAAAAAAAATTGACACTTGTCATGCCACACATATTTTCCTCATAAATTCAAGTGGACTTGTTCTAAGGGCAAAGCCAATGAGGGCTCAATGTCCCGTGCGTGTACGGCGCCCTTATGCAGAAGGCGGTCTACCTGCCAGGTGAATCCCATTTGTCCCCTTCTACCTTTTTTTTCTATTTTTATTTTTAATAATTTTATTTTGTTATTTAAATTATTTATTTGTATTATTATTTTTATTATCTAAATAAATACTAGATTTTAAAAATATAATCAAATATTTCTTATTTTGAATATTTACTTTTTTATCTTTTGATTAATTTATGTCATTTATTCAAAATAATTTAAAATATTATTTTAAAAAATTCGAATAAATATTTTATTTAAAATAATTTAAAAAATTTAATTGGCACTAATTTATAGAAAATATTATTATATCTATATTTTTATATAAAATAGTATGTTTAATATATATATTTATTGTGAATTGTATATTATAAATAAATTAAATGATAAAAGAAGTAAGTGTGGATTATATATTTGAGTATAAAGAAAAGTGTAATTGTTGGGTGATAAAGTTTAATAGAGAGATAGTTTAATGAGATGTCAATGTAGCATGACAATCATACCCAAAATAGATAAATGAGTATAAGCGCCGGAGGTGGTCTAAGCAATTTCCAAACTTGACAAGGCGCACACAGACGCACTAAAAAAGGTGAAGTTCTCTTCCTTCACCTGCAAGGCATGATCACTTCTTTGTCTATATATATCTGAATAATGGGTCCTTATGTCCTAGTTTGAGAACCATCAATCTTCTTCAATGGCCACTTCAATCTTGACCACACCAAGCCATGGCTTTGAAAGTGAGTGTAAGGAGATCCATTATTCTTGGGGAAGGCCAAGCCACTTGGTCAAGTCCTTGGCTTATAGGTCTAGTCTTGAGAGACAACAAATCAGAGAGACTTACAAGGCAATGTATGGTGAGGACATAACAGATGTTCTTCAAAACTTGGGAGCTTCAAGAATTGGAGTTAAGGAATGCGAAGCATTGTCTTTGTGGATGCTTGATGCAAATGAACGTGATGCTGTAGTGGCAAGACAAGCTCTTCAACAAGATGATACCAATTTCAAAGCACTTGTTGAAATCTTTGTGGGTCGAAAATCAAGTCATATTATGCTAATTAAACAAGCTTATCATGGTAGATTTAGAAGGCATTTGGACCAAGACATTGCTAGTCTTGAACCTCCCCATCCTTACCAAAAGGTTAAGAGCTTTTCTTTCCTTTTTTTTACCCAACACAAAAAATTATTGATTTTTTTTATTCAAGATTGTATCTTTTTCAGATAAGATACAGAACCCATTAAGCATTTACTTTTTAGATGATCAAAATTGGTGATCTTGGTTGAAGATTGCAACTTTTTTAGTTTATATGCAAAACCCATTAAGCAATCTCTTTGTAGACATCAAAACTGAAATTCATAAGAGAAATTTGATGATGAAAAATGGTTATTGGTAATGGGTTTTGACAGATTCTTGTGGCATTGGCTACATCACACAAGGCACATCATGTAGATTTTAGTCAACATATTGCAAAATGTGATGCTAAGAGATTGTATGAAGCAGGGGAAGGAGGCTCAGGAGCTGTTGAAGAAGCTGTTGTGCTTGAGATTTTGAGTAAAAGAAGTGTTCCTCAAATGAAATTAACATTTTCTTGCTATAAACGCATTTATGGACATGAATACACAAAGGTAATAAATTTAAACAAATTTTTTTTGATACTTTTCTCACTAAATTTCGTGTCTAATGACGGTGGCTTTTGTTTAATTCGGTCTTTTGCAGTCACTAAAGAAGGGAAACACCAGAGGATTTGAAGTTGCACTGAAAACTGTCATCAAATGTATGTGCAATCCAACAAAGTACTATGCAAAGGTAATTTATTCATGGAACATATTTTAGAGTTGATAATGCACACATCCGGCTATTTAAGTTAGTCTCAAATACTCGTGAATTCGATATTTAAATTCCCAGAATATCCTAATTAAAAGGAAATTAGTCCAAAAACAATTTTGTTGCAATTTTTTTTATAAGTTATTTTATTTGCTCATATTAGAAATTGAAATCACCACCCCTTGGTACTGGAATTGACGCTAATCCTAATGAATTACAAACACATTGGTGTTTTGCTGCAAAATTATACTGATAAAAAGATATGGTTTCAGGTACTGTATGCGAGTAAAGCAGATAAAGATGCAGTGGCAAGAGTAATGATGAGCAAAGCTGAGACAGATATGGATATGATTCAAAGGGTTTTCAAGAAGAAATATGGGAAGGAACTGAGAGATGCAATTTATGAGAGTATTCAATCTGGGGATTATAGGGACTTTCTTGTTGCTTTAGCTACAAAGACTAGTAGTTCTACCACTAGCCGTGCCTTTAGTTCATAATTACTCCCACTGGGAAACTTTTTTTTTTGTTTGCATCAACAAAAAATTTAATCTTCCACTCTTTTAGAATCTTCTACTCTTTTAATGCAGAGATGACTCCAAGTATTATAAAGCCATAAGCCTATTTATTACCACAAAAAACTTTAGCAAGATAAGGTTTAGTTATGCAACAATGTTTAACGTGCTACCTTTCATCTAAACAAGTTGGCTTATTTAATTAAAAAAACACAAACTTTGTTGTAATTTACAATTTTGTGACGGTTTTAAAGTTTTGTCAGAAAAAACACAAATTTGGGAGCATGTAACAAATTTGTCACGAAAATTAACGCTTTCACGTTTTTCATTAATTTGTTGATGTAGGGATTTATTTTCCCAATTTTTTTCTTGATTTGTAAAAATTTTGTGAGATTATGATAATTTGTTAGATTGTATGAATTTTAGTTTGAGAAGGGATAGCAGTTCCAGTGGCAACATGGAGAGCGAGAGACTGAGATATGGTTGTCGGGGCATTCATGGGCTATACGCATTGATGGAGCCTTTAGGAGGTCGAGGATAGAAAGACAAAACAAAGTCATTTTGGCGACCTGGGAACCATTCTTTCTTCTTCTTTTTTTTTTCAAAATCTTTTTATATATCACATCACAATTCAATTTATCTGCCACACAATTATTCCATCCATTTCAATTAATCACATAAGTTGCCATTTCGTCAATTTCAATTTTTTTTGTTAGTCTCAATTTTCTTTACAAATTTGTTACGTACAGCAAAATTTGTATTTTCTATTGACAAAACTTTAAAATCGTGACAAAACGTGAATTGGAGCAACGTTTGTGTTTTTTCTGACAAAATTTTAAAACCATGACAAAAATATGAATTCAAGTAAAGTGTTTTATTTTTTTAATTAAATAATACTGGAATCGACTTGATGGGTGGATTGATGATTAGAGTTGACGTATAAAACAAACATAAATTTTGTTGTGAACAGAGCATGCGAGTTCTCTATGTTATTTTATAATGCAACAAGGACTTCAGTGGCATGTGAAGTGCAAAAGCTATGTTCATGTCCAGAAAGTACTTCCAAAATAGTTAAGACACCTTTCTTTTCCTCTTTTCAACCTTTCTTCTTTTAAGGGTGATATCTCATGGTCATAGATATTTGAAAACACACGCACCTAATTACTTAAACACACATTTAATTACGTAAACTTGCCACAAATGAATTTGGTTAAACTTTTTGAAAATCGCTTGTTGGATCAGTGAAAACAACATTAGTTTGATTTAGTAAAAATAAATGCTTGTTGGTAACTCAAAACTATGTAGTTTGACTTAATAAGTTTTAAGAAAAATTGACTATTTCATCCATGAGGTATAGTTAAATATAAAATGCATCCTCTTATTTTGAAAAACTCACTTCTACCATACAATTGATCTGCATCCCCCTCTTCACGTTGGCCTATTTTCTGTGTTTCAAAAACCTCACTCCTAGCCCACATGCGTTGTGTTCAATAGTTAAGGAGTCGTTGTCTTGCTTGAAAGGCTTGGGGTTTTAATCCCTACTGTGGATATATAAGGAAGTAGCATATTTATGTCATGTTGTATTGTCTCAAGTTGCAGTGTAATTCGATTTTAATTGACGTATAGGCTTTCACACTCAAGTGCAAGGTTCTCTGCCAAAAGTTTAATGCAACCCACATGTTCCTCCATTTTTCCACACAAAAAAAACCTCACTCTTACCATATAGCCAAATTAGACTAAATCCATCAATTAATCAACAGATTTAGTTAGTTTCGATTGAAAGAAATAAATAACCGACCAGTTCGGTATGGTCTAGGTTTAAAAAAAAATTGAAAACCAAGCTAGGCCTAGAACACAAGAAACCCTCAAGCCAAGCCTAAAGAGGAAGACAATGCAACCAAGCAATTAAAATGCACAGGATAATAACAATATGTGTGTTGGATGCAGAAGGAGATGAACATCCACATGTGGAGGAAAACTAACTGATGAAGTTAGAAATAACTTGAAATGATCTACTTATTTTTTCCATCCAAAAAGAAATAAATATTCTCCTTCAAAAGAGGTAAACTAAAAGCAACCTCCTAGAATTTAAATTTTCTTTGTGAAGTACCTATATATAGTTGGAGCCATAAATCATAAATTTACAGATTTCTTGAAACAAAATCTAAGAAATTAAAGAAAGAAAGAATACTAATAATCATGGTGGCGCCTGGAACTACTTCTGTCAAGATCATTTATGAGGAATTTGGATCCTAATCTACGTGTGCAGTAGGGGTTTTGCGTACATAAAATCGTGCTCTACGTGGGTAGCATCCCACACAACGTGCTTAGACGACAGATTTGGAATCTCCTCGCTCGCAGATCTACAATCTACGTGCGTTCCACCGCTTACTGTATGCGTAGAAGGCATCAACGTGCTCACAGTTCACACCCAGACAGTGATCAACGTGCCTAGAAGCTTTACAACTCGCCCAGACGTTCCTAAGCACGTTCACGGTCAAACCCAAACCACAACTAAGTGCGTAGTACGCAGTACTGTGCACGTAGATGACATCCAACGTATATTACAACCCATGCACGTTCGCGGTCATACTCAAACCTCGTCTGCGTGCACAGTATCCAGTACTATGCACGTAGATGACCTCAAATGTGCATTACACATGTTGATCAACATCCAAACACTCTCCAATTTCAACTCCTCTCGGAATCCTACTAGATCCCGGTTAGAATAGGCGAGATATTACAACCAACGCCACCAGCACTGTCACCTTCAGCTTCACCACCACCACCACCAGCACTGTCACCTTCACCATCACCTTCCTTGCAAAATCAACCTGCAATATCGTCCCTAACAAATCAAGAAATGAACCAAAAACTCCAAAAATCGGTCCCAGAGATGTTCCAAAGAAGACTGCGACTAAGGAATTGTACGGAAAAGAAAATAGTATGATCAAAGAGAAGGACAATAAAGAGAATGAGTTTCTTGTAAAGCTTGAAATTAATAGAAAAATGGCATTATGTGTCATAGTAACATTTGCATTGTTGGTGGTGATTAGCGCATTGTTAATGTATTTTAGGCCATCTAATTTTAAAATGTAATTTATTGTAAGAGCTTGCAGTTCATATTTAACAGTAATTCGTCTGTATTTCTGTAAATTATGTAATTGATGAAAACTGTGCACATGTAGAACTTACAAATACTAGCGTTTGTGTAGGTGCATTCTACATTATTAGAATTGTTTATTTATAATTTAATTAAATTTTTTATAATATTAATATATGTCTTTAAATTTGGTAGTCAATATTCATTGCATAAAATTGGATAAAAAAATAAAATTATGTAATGGAAAATTTAATAGACTATGCTTAATTTTTTTAATAAATCGAATATGTTTTTTAATACGTTACATATAACGATATTACTATATTGCACGCAGACACAATTTTAAGTGTGAAATGAAATATTAGTACAATAGATTTCCAAAATAAAAGAGATATATTACGCAATGAAAATATTTAGATCCCAAAGATAATAAATTAACAAAGTTCTTGCATGATGTTCTCTTAATTGTAACAACTCTGTCACTCTCCTCAAATCTTCGCTCTATACAAAGAAAAAGCCAAGTTAGAACGTCAATAAACATAGCAACATTCTAAAGCAATGAATGAGTGTCTTTTATTGCTTGGGCAACCAATAGTGATTCTTTTGTGATCACGATCATTAAGATAACAATTTATCAATATTATTTAAAAAATACTATTATCCCAAAGCCGTTATTTTGCCTTGATAAACAACAATAATCTTCTCCATAAGGCCTAATTTTTCAAAAAGAAATTTAAGTATAAGTGTAAAATATATACATTAAAATAATTTATACTTCATAAAACTAATAAATTAAATTCGTGTAAAAGGAAGCAAAGGAAAAGGAACATACCTAATTAAAGTTTAATGTGGGATACCCTAGTTATATATAGGTAGAAAGATGATAACTGAAAACTCAGGTTTGGTCCCAATATGAAGAATGGAATGACACTTCCAAGAGGGGGGTGAATTTGAGTTTTAGCAAGTTCAAAAATTTGTTGAAAATCTTTTGCAAACAAAAGCAAATAACAAAGTTCTTTTCAAATCAAAATCAAAGTATAAGTGCGGAAGCAATAAATCACCAATTCACAAACAAGATAAAGTAAGTAAAGTAAATGAGAGAGAGTAAGGGAGATAGAAAAACAAAGTCCAATATTTATAGTGGTTCGGTCTTCTTGACCTACGTCCACTCCTCTAGATTCACTAGAGAGCTCAATCAACTATCTCCTCACTTCCGGGTGGAGGAAAACTGTTACAACACTTGTTTTGTGGGATATACAAGCAAACCATTACACATTATTTTTGCGGGTTCTACAAGAAAATCGTTCACCTAGTTCTTACGGGTTGAACTAGAAAACCGTTACCACCTGTTTTCAGGACAAAACAAGCAAACCACACATCTAGTTTTTGTTGGATCTACTAGAAAACCGTTCACTAATTTTTGCGGGATCAACTAGGAAACCAAAACTCTAATTTTCTAAGGCTCACTAAAAAAACATTTCTACCCCAAGTAAACAACCTTGCTTGTTACAAATTTAACCCAAAGATATTGCAAACTGTAAGCTCACTCAAACCCAGAAATATATGCAAATATAATATCTCAAATGGGTTATAAAGGTAGAGAAGAGAGATAGAGTGAATAACAATTCTTAGCAATGGTATCTCTACTTCTTTTCTGAACTGAGGCGTCTATTTATAACCATTTGAAGGAATATAACCGTTGGAGTCTCGAAGTAGCCGTTGTAAGATCAAACAAATTCTGGTCAATAAAGACGTCACCCTTCACTACGTGTGTTGTTCCTCTTTTACGCGCGTTGTTCATTATTCCATCTGAGTTCTATGTGTTGTGTATGCAAGTCTGCGTGCGTTGATAGAACTCTAGTTGTCTTGGCTTTGATTGGATCATCATCAATGTGCGTTGTAGCTCCTCTACGTGCGTTGTTCAATGATCAACGTGCGTTGTATGATGTTCCGTGTGCATTGCTTCGAGTTTTTAGAATGTTATCACGTTTCACAGACTTCTTCTATATGCATTGGTGATACTTTAACATGCATTGTCGTTCTGTCAAGTCTACAACTCTGATATTTGCAAGTGATTTGCATCAGAGAATGTCAGGGGAATATTTGAATTTGAATTCTTGAGGAGCATCTTGACTTTGTCAACTAGTCCAGCTCACCTCATCTGACACCTTTGTATTTTCATGCTTTGTGCGTGGCTCATTGTGCTGATACCTTCTGAATTCATGTCAGAGAATATTCTCTTTTGAACTTCTGACACGCTGTAACAGAATTTGGCTTTATTTTAGTCAGGCTTCGTCTACGTGCTTTGTTTCTCTCTTCTGCGTGCATAGAGCTTCTCTTTGAAGATCACATTTTTGCTCTTCAGCGTGCACACCACACATCTCTATGTGCATCTATGTGCTTTGGCTTTCTCCTTATGAAACTGGATGCTCATCAACGTGCGTTGATTATGTATACAACGTGCGTAGATGTGTATAAATCAGTTCTAGTAGCATCTGTTTCACATCTACGTACTTTGTAGGCTCTGTTGTGTGCGTAGAACACAACTATGCATGCATCAACGTGCTTTGATGACTTATAAGGTGCTTTGTGGCCAGATATCAACAGGTTTTCAACTTTGCACCTCTTTCATGGATGTTTTTCATTCATCATCATTAAAACTGAACTCAACAATCTCCCCCTTTTTGATGATGACAAAACATACATAAATTTGAACATCTATTCATCAATAACAAATAATTTGATCAAGGATTTCAGTCTTTATCACTTGGTTAGCTCAGCACAATAATATTCATGATGTTCAAAGCAAATATGATACCAATGGAAAAATAACATACAAATTCATGTAACATTTCTCCCTCTTTTTGTATCATAAAAAAGAATAACAAAAATAAATATGCTCGCCCTTTTTCAAAGAAAATATGATTAAAATTATTAAGCAGACTTAGCTCCCCCTAAGTAAATGCATTTTTCAAAGATATGATTTTGAAATCAAAACTCCCTATTTGAAAATCAATATATGCAATCAACACAGTGGTAAACAAATTCATTAAATGATCAAAAATTAAAAAAAAAATCAAAGTTAAATGCCATTTTTAAGTTCAGGGAAAATGTACCACATTTTCAAGCTTCTCTTTGGCCTTGATGACTATTAAGCATATTACTTCAATTTCATCATCATCACTGGAATTTGAATCATCATCAAGAATCCTTCTTTTTCTCCTTTTGCTGTGCTTCTTCAAATAAGGACAATCTGGCCTAGCATGTCCCGACTCATTACATTCATAGCAAATGAGTTTGCTCTTCTTCTTACTGGCCTTCTTAGCCTCTATTTCCTTGCTGAGAAATTTGTAGAATTCCTTTGTGAGGTGCTCCACATCAACAGAGTCAGGTTCTTCGTTGTCATTTTCCTCACTTGAGCTTTCAACACATTTTGAGGCCTTGAGAACAATGCCCATGTCCTTTTTCTTTTTCTTCTTGTCTTCATCTTCTTCTTCCATACCCATTTCATGTGTAAGTAAGGATCCAAGTAATTCCTTCAAAGGCAATGAGTTTAGATCTTTGGCTTCAAGAATGACATTTTTCTTAGAAGCCCATGATTTAGGAAGTGATCTCATAATCTTCCTTACTATCTCAGAATTTGTATATGATTTTTCAAGAGATTTGAGACCATTGATGATGTCGTTGAATCGATCGAACATGTCTTAAATGGATTCATCCTCCTCCATTTTGAACATCTCGTATTTATGAACAATGAGGGAGATCTTGTTCCTTTTGACTTAAGAGTTGCCCTCATAAGTAATCTCTAAAGTTTTCCAGATCTCATGAGCATTCTTACACTGCTGGACTTTGTTGAACTGAGATTTACTCAATGCACAGAAAAGGATGTGCATGGCTTTGTTACTATATCACACCATCTCTTTGTCATAATGTGTCCATTCTTCTTTTGTTTTGATACTTTCAACACCATTGACAGTCTTTTTGGGGACATAAGGATCAACTTCTACAGCATCCCAGATTTCCTCTGCTTCACACTTGAGAAAGACCATCATTCTTGTTTTCCAGTATGTATAATCACTGGCATTAAAGAAATGAGCTCTATTAATTGCCAGACCTTCATATCTATGAATGCTATCAAGAATTGTCATTTTAGAGATCTTTGACTCTTTGGATGTAAAGCAAAAAATAATATCAAGAGCATAGACTCTGATACCAAATGAAAACTCAAGCTTGGTCGCAATATGAAGAATGGAATAGCACTTTCAAGAGGGGGGTGGATTGGAGTTTTAGCAAGT
>CAODLS010292508.1:0-11865 GCA_948243855.1 Flueggea neowawraea | reverse complement strand
AATGATTGTTTGGATTCTCTTTTAAAGTCATACGACTTAGGGGAATCTATGTTGATCATCTCAATTATTAAGGCAGACTCAATAATTGAACAATATATTAACTCATAAAATATTGCAAATGAAAATTAAGGCAAATCAACTCAATAATAAGCCAAAATAATAAATGAAATCAACATCATTTATTGAACCAACATGCATCCAAACAATCAATCTCAATATTAATAAATGTATATTAACATTGGGCAGCATTAACATACAAATAATGCTAAAACAATTATTCCCTCAATAAATACTACACGAATATAGTATTTAGCCTTGCATCTTTGTCTCCCAACTGGACACACAATGGATCACAATCCAACGTATTAGAATAGAATTCATAAGTGGTTACACCAACTTCTTAAGAATTCTACAAATCATACGACCTTAAAGTGGTTCTTCCACTTCTTATGATCTCTTTTCGTGATCATAGAGTAATATTGGACATTTATGCACTAAATGCAAAATTATATTCGACCCATTACGACCACCATCTTCCCAAAATACTCATTTTTGGGAGCCATGCAAATTTTCTTAATTCACACTTTGTTCAATGCAATATGCTTTTACCCCATTAGTTTATTTGTAACAAATTACAAATAAAATGGGTATATACATACCCGTGCATTACCCAAATAATTGAAATCTCATTTCAATTATCTAAATGAGAACCATATTTGCACGTTTTCAAATAAATTATTTTAAAAAACTAATTTCCAAAATAATTCTTGGAACAAAATTCATTTTTCACAAATTGTCAACAATTTTTATACACCAAACAAATTGGTAAAAATTGATTTTAAACTCTAAAATTGTGAACAATACACCTAAAATTCTAGAAAAATCAAAAATAATTTTCCAGAAAATTTTAGAAAAAATGGTCGTCAGGACACGTGTCACGGACCCACACACACCACGTGCTTAAACACCACGTGCACCAATGCGCATACACGCGATGCACGCACCACACCCATTCTGCCGCCACGTGTCATCGTCAATGGTGTAGACGTATCACATAAGGACACGTGTCATCCAGTGATTCGACCACATGGAAAGACGATAAGATGGCACCGCCACGTGTCATGAAACCTGTCAATAATGTGGCAGACACGTGGCACTTTTCACCACGTGTCACTCCGCCGGAGGCCCACGTGATGACGTGTCAGACCAGTCACTTGCCACGTGTTGGATACGTGGGTCCACATGGCACTTTTGCCATGTGTCGAAAGGTTATTGGAACATGCATGCTATGTGTCATTATCACTCGACACTTGGCATCCAATGATTGGTCCACAGTCTCAGTCAATTTTGACTTAGTCAACTTTGACTGGTCAATGTGACATTTGTCATGTTCTGAATGGTCCGCGTGTTTTTTCCAACCAATAGAAATTTTCCACTCGTGCCATGTGGTGCGTTCTGATTGGTCCACGTTGAGCCAATAAGGATACGCCACGTGGCTTTTTGGATCAGATGAAACAAATTCGTCTGTAAGCTTCTCACCAGTATTTTCCGATCAGATTTTTGTCGATTTGACGACCTTCCCGATGGAATTTCACAACGAAAATTGGCAACTTATGTTTTCAAGGTCACTGATCTCAAATATTTTGTCAGAATTCTCAAATTCCAAATTTCAGTTTTTGGCTCCGGACAGACTCGAACAAAAAATCGCGTTAGAGACAAAATGTCGAATGCAATAAAATCACAGTAGGCATCCTAGATAGAGACCAACAATATTTTCGAATCAAATTTGAAAAAATCCCTATTGGCTCTTATACCAATGAAGGAATTGGGTACTAATTTAGCAAACAAACAGTATAAAAGGCGGTTCAAGTTACCTACCTCGATTCCAACAGAAGCATAACAGCAAGCAGCAGCTGTAAGACCAGGTTTCGATGTTGGTCTCGCGAGCAAATCATAATCGGATAGTCGACGGGAGTTATCGACTCGTTCGCAGTCTAGATGCCACGTTGATCGACACCATTGGCAGACGACTCACGGTGCGATGAGATGGAGGAAGGAAGATGGAGGGAAGGATGAGGGAGGGAAGAAACATTTTTCTTCCTCCCTCATTTTTTCTTTTCTTTTCTTTTCTTTTCTCTCTTTTTTTCTTCTTCTTCTTTCTTCTCTTTTTTTCTCTTCTCCACTTTCTCCACCTCCACCTTCTTCTCCTCCCTCACCTCTATTTATAGGAGCCCTTAATGGCCTTTTTGGACCTAATGGGCCTTATGGGTCCATTTCAGGTCCAACTCAATTGGGCTTACCAATTGGTCTCGGTTCACGGTCCTGGTTCACACCTTGACCGACCGGTTCGGTTCAACGATCATGGTCGGACCGCTTTTCCAACAATAACTAATAAGTTTCAGTTCAACTCACGCTAATCCAAAAAAAAAACACATATAGTGGGAAAATCAGAATATTCAAATTGGATAAAAATAAATCATATTTTTAATATATGATTGATATATATTAAATGATGTCCAAAAACATTGATGATTTTGCTTCATAAGTTTTGCTGCTTTGATCGCATCTTCATTGATTTTGTAACTAGACTTATTTATGTCATTTTGTTTTATTCAGTGCTTAGATGTTCCATGGTTTACTTTTTATGAATTATGCCATTTAGGTGTTTCAGTATTTAGCATTTGATGTTCTATTTTAACATATTTTGTTATTACATGGTAACTTGAACAATTAAGCACTTTACCTCAATAAACATATTTTATTCATATTTCAATAAATGAATAACATGATTAAATAAAATAACTCGATAAGTTTAACAACCTGAATTCGGGTAGGAAACTCAGGCCATTGAAGCCTGTACGGAAAGGATGAGGCCTCTGATTCAATTTGACTTATACCTGGTCGTGGTCTTCCAACTAGGTTATCTATGCAAAATAATATTAGGGGTGTTTTGCATAACTAACTCACTAAACAGAAATATATTTTACAAATAACCACTTCAAAACTTCAATCAAATATGTCCATAAATTAGTGAAATATTTTTCTAAAAATAACCACCTAAAACGTGGATTCAGTAAATCTCTTAAAAGATAGGAGTTTCCTGTAATATCCCATCTAATTCTGATTGATGTATGTTAAATATACATATTAGTTCAAGCATTAATCGATAGCGTTTTGACCATAACTGTAATTAATTATCCACGAATTTATTCTCTTTTTGTGTTTTATTGTAGGGTGAATGAAATGCATGAATTGTTGATAAAATGGGATGGAAATGACGTGAAGATTGAGTGATTCAAGAGTGCAAAAGAGGTGGAAATGAATGAGGAGCGAAATGTGGCCAAAACGTGTACAAGTGAAAGCAACCAAAGTTGAGCAATAGTTGGAGAAATAGTAACTGCTGACGGGTAGTGTTCACACCAGTGAGGAGAGAGAAAGTGACTGAAAGCAATCAAATTTATGGAGACCAACGGCACATCTCAAGGGCAATTTTGGGACACTTTTGCTAGGGTTTGTGGGGGACCAAAATGACTATAAATACACATCTTCTACCCCAATTTTGGCATGCTTGGACATTTGCACATTAAAGAAGAGATTCATTCTCTATCAATTTTCAAGGAGGATTCAAGGCATTGAAGAGGAGAGAGATAATAGGATTGAAGAGGCTTCCATCATCCATTGAGACAAGCTTTCTTCTTTCCTTTTTCTTTGTTTATAATCATGTTTAGGTTTTATCTTTATTGCTCTATGCCTAGCTTTGTAAATATGCTAGCTTAGATTTTTTGTTAGAGTATAAAGATGTGAACATTGGATTTATGTTGCTTTAATGGATGATTATTGTTATGGGTTTTGTACTTTTAATGTTATATCTATTGTTTTGATGCTTTAATTTTTTAAATCTATTGATGATGATGATTGTATGACTTGTTATTGATTGAATGATGTTGAGATTCACGACCTTAATGTTGTTTTTGACACACCTAAGTGATGAATTGAGAGATGAAGCTTGGGTTAGGTTACTAGCATAGAACTTGTATGGTTTTAGGATAAAAATATACATATGCCTACAAGGTGTTCGATGAAATTCTCCAATGATCCTAATGGGCCTAATTTTACTAGGTGAGGCTAAAAGAACCTACCTAAGAAGTGTAGGCACTACTTGAGTGACCTTGAGAAAGGCATTGGGTGATATTTGTGGAGAGAACTCACACCCAATGTGTTAAAACTCAATTTCATTCATTATTGCAACTAAATCCTTAGTTTTATTCCTTGTTTTTATTTCCAAAACCCCAAAAACAACTTGACGCTTTTATTTTCTTTTCTCTTTTTAATTGACCATAATTAGACATGTTTCCTGTGGATTCGACACCCTAGGATACTCCTAAGGTTTTTATTACTACATCAATTCTAGTGCATTTACTAGAAGCCAATCAAGTTTTTGGCGTCATTGCCAAGGAGTAGAATCGATGTAGTTTTACCTTGGGAGTATCAGGGTTATCAAATCCAAGGGAACGAGTACTATTTAATGATCGAAAATAAAGGAAAGCAATAAAAATAGAGATTTGAGTTGTGTTGGTTTTGATTTTAAAAACATAAAATGCACTAACAAAATAAATAAAAGCATTTGGATAATTAAGATGCAAGCAAAGATTTCCTTTTTACCAAATAAATGAATTTGGTTTTTGGGATTGAGTGTTCTTTTAGCAAGACTAACCCAATGCCTCTCTCAAGGTCAGTCAAGTCATACCTACAATTGCCTATGAGGGTCCTTTCGGACTCACCTAGTCCAACTCGACCCATTAAGTCCTTTTGACGAATTTCATCGAACACCTTGAATGCACTAAATATATCTACTCTAGTACTTAACAAGTTTTATGCTTGAAAACCTAACCCAAGCTTCATCTCTCAATTCATCACTTAGGTGTGTCAAAAACAACATTAAGGTCGTGAATCTCAACATCATTCTGTAATCACAATATGGTTATCCAAGAGGGAGGGTGAATTGGATTTCTCGCAAAGTATAAACAAATTTTTAAAACTTTTTGCAATATTTTGAAAACTAAATTTAGTAGCTCAATCCAATCACACAAATTTAGAAACTGAAATGAAAAGAAAGTAAGGGATAGAGAAAATAAATTTGTGATTTATAATGGTTTGGTCCTTCTTGACCTACATCAACTCCTCTAGCCTCAACTACAGAATTTTAATCCACTAAATCTTTCTCACTTGCGGTTAGAGGCAAACCGTTACAACATCTTGTTTTTCAGTCTCACAAGACAACCTTTGCAATCCCTTGTGTTTAGCTGGCTCAACAAGAAAACCAATACCCACTTGTTTTTCAAAGGTACCAAACAAGCAAACCTATTCTACCCTCAAACTTTACCACCAAATCTTGATTACACAAAGTTTAAAAGAACGAGAATAATATTCTCACACCAACTCTTAAAGCAAATAGCAACACAAAAGCTTAGTGAGGTATAACAACTATAAAACACTTAAAGAGAGAAAGTTAAGAATAAAATTTGCAAAGCTTGGGCAACACTCTCAAAAAGTTCTCTACTTGCCTCTGGACTGATGAAGTCTATTTATAGCTGCTCTCTAAAAAATAGCTGTTGTGGGGCTCAAACAATCCGTTGTGAGACAGCTGCAACTTGTTAAAATTGCTAACCTTAGTCCTTGCTACGCTCATACTACAAATAGTACATGCGTAGTTTCCATTTCTATCAGAGTATTACGTGCTACTTTTCTTCTTCTGTGTGCATAGTATGAAGGCCAGTATCCACTGCTTGATTCGATCAAAATTATGGAAACTACTACGTGCGTAGCATTTATACTGTGGCCATAATACTATGGTTCTGCGTGCATTCCATTGTCTTCTACGGATATAGACGGACCTCCAAGAGTACACCTTTGATTTGTCACGTGATTGCATCATATGGTGTCAGGGAATATTCAAATTTGAAATTCCCAAAGAGCACGTCAGATTTGTCTCATAGTCCAACTCACCCAGATCTACATGCGTAACATCGGTTCTACGTGCATAGAACGGATCTTCTGACGTAATCCGACATGCCAGCAAATATTCCCTTTTGAATTTTTGACACATCATAACAGAATTTTTCGCTTGCTGGAAACATCCTATCATACCTGTCTACGCGTATAGTATCTCCTACTGCGTGCACAGTGTGAAAATGGAGCTCTTTCCTTCTATGCTCACATCTCTTTCCATTTTTAATTCACAACTCGTCTACACGCATAGTATTCCATACTACGCGTATAGTATGTTACCTGAATGAATTCCCTTTTTACTACGTGGATTCCATCTGATATAGTGCGCACAAAAGAGACTTGGATCATTATGTCTTCTGATTAACACGGTACTATGCGCATAGTATAAGGTATTACGCGCATTGTATCCATTCTGGAACACTTTAGAATTTCTTTATCTTTGTTAAAGTGCATAGCTTAACTTTTTTAATTGTTTTGTTAAATCATCAAAACTTAGAAGGAATTTTCATGTAGACCAAACTTGGTTCAACATGTCGGAATTCGACAGGTTATTACAGGTAAAGTGAAGAGAAAAGGAAAGAGTGATGATTTTGGTCTTTGACTTTTATCGAATGACGTGGCATGGGCATTTTAGACATTTGACGTGTCCTGTTAAACTTAACTGACAGAAGATGGGGTCAGGGATCGAAACAGATAATTTTAGAAACTGGGAGACCGCATTGGAGAAATGGGAAAACCTGAAGGACTGTGATGGATTTGACCCTTGTTTAAATGTTGTTTCTTGTTTTAAAACTTGAATATTGTTTATATATTGTTGATATATTGTTTATATGTTAAAAAACAACATCTAGATAGGTTATCAGTAATATATAAACAATATATAAATAACAAATCAACAACATATAAATTACAGATTTATTTATATATTATTTTCAACATCTAAACATATATACATCATATAAATAGCAGAACAACAATATATATCTAATTTATATGAAGTTTATATGTTGCAAACAACATATAAATAAAGTATCAACAACAAATCAACAACATATAAAAATTCAGATTTGTTTATTTATTGTTTCGATAATATAAAACATATATAAACAACATATAAGCATGATATCAGCAAAATATAATAACATTCAAACAATATATATATATATATTAACAACATAACAACAATATATAAACAACAAAGCCTATCTGTACGAAATACTATGTCCATACGAAATAAAAATATATGTCCGTGAATTAGAAAAGTGACGCGCGTACAGAAAAAATATTGAAAAATGTATTTGTAATAAGTAAAAACGGGCCGTACAGAATAAATATTACAAAGTTTTATTGTCTAACCGCACAATTATCACCTCTATCTTTGGGTTTCGGGTCTTGGACCCATATGTCTTCTCACTAAGCCTCTCTCTCATTTTTCTTGGGCTTCAGGTCTTGGTCTTCTTTCCCACTAAATCTTGAGAAAATGACACTTATTATAGAAACTAATTTGATACGAGAAATATCCACTTACAAATCAGATACTCTTCTTCCATAACAAAGACCATGAACACGTCTGGATACAAAATGATGTCGACAAAGCAGCTGCTCTTACGGGTGAAAAAATGTCACTTAACTAGTTAACTTCAATTAATTTCATTTTTTAAATCTAATGACTCTACAATTGTAATAGTGAAAAAAAATTAATATTATTCATTGTGTGGTTTGTACAGCGATTGGTTACTAATTAATACAAATATTTTGTTAAGAGAAAAGATTAACTTACATTAGGTGTAAATTTTTTTGACTTTAAGTTAATTTTTGTCATCTATTTTTTTTTAATTTAATGACTCTACAATTGTATTTTCATTGAAAAAAATTCATCATTAAATCTAAAAAGAATATACAGTGATAATTAGGTATAAGTTTAAAAAACTTAGTGTAAGTTGCTTTCAAAGACGTTAGATCTTTTCTCTTCTGTTAAAATTTTTAATAGAACAATATGTCGCTTATCAAACTTGTTAACACCGCAAACAACAGTCACAAAACATTTTTTTTTTCATTGAGATAGAGAAAAAAAAGACTGTTATGTAACCCATCTCAAAACACCATTTCAAAAACTTTATTGTTTAAACATGCGTCTTTTAATTTTTTTTTAATTAAATTTTGAACTCTTTTGTTTTTCTTATTCACCCATAGGTAGCTAGAGTTGTTTTCTTATAAAAACAACGTAATAGGGAGTTTGCATCTCTAACTATTTATTATCTTATGAACTACGTACAAATCACCATTAATTTAACAGTTAATCAAAGATTTAAAAATTACTCACCGAAAATGATTGCTTGCGTATAATAATAGTTTGAGAATCTTCTTGATCGATCCCTAGAATAGTCATACTTATAAGACCACGACTATATTGCAAAGAATTGTTTATAGAGTTGTCAATGATCGGTGAATGACTACAACAACAGAGAACACAAAAAGAGACAAACTCGAGTTAGTGGTTTCATATTTATTACAGGATTATGAGAAAACCTCCAAAACAATAACTAATCACCGCCAAGTAGGATCACATGAAAAATATAAATTTTGTCGAAATATTAACTCCATGTTGCAAAACTTCGGCTTGGACGTTTACTACGTTAGAGAAGAAAAAAGAAGCACGACTCTAGCGTTCGAGTCTAAGCCGGACAAGTTGGCAGTATTTGTTATTTTAAAGAGCTCTTGAAGCTACTTCCAGTGACAGTGAGACGCCAGTGATTTGTGTTTAAATGAAAAAGAATCTTTACAATTATTACACTATGAAACAAAATAATGTTTTAAATTTCTTTAAAATAATTGTTGTGTTTCATTCCAGAGAGTGGAGGTTTCGACTAAGGAAAGCAGCTTGATTTACAATTTGATGGTAACACAGCTGTTTTCTTTTATTCTTTAACATTAAAAAATTCAATGTTTTCTAAAACCAAAATATCACATATTTATTGTGTTTACTTTAGCAATTTTATACTAAATATTCTCAAGCTATACGATGGTAAGATGAGGGGTCTATTGGGAGGGTGTGGAAGAAGAAAGGATACCATTTTGGGAGGAGGAGCCAGAGTATAAAAGAGCCAAGTGGATTGTCAGTAATCTGACACTTAGTTCAATAAGAGTGAGTTTGTGTCTAGTTGATACAAAAATGAATGAAATTTAAATATTAATTTTAATATGAAAACGAGTTAAACTTAAACAATTTTAAATTCGACTCGAAAGTTCATGAATAAGCTTGATAATAGGCTCGTGAGCGAATCCAATGGCAGACTCATAAACAAACTCGATAATAAACTTAAAATTACATAGAAGTTCACTCGAACTCAAGATCAAACTCAAAACTTTTTTAACAAATCAAGTCTAAATACTTCAAATCTTATCTTAACCCGGTTTGATTACAGCTCTAGATGGAGCTGGGGTGATGGATTTGTTAGCGACATGGGATAATGTGATGTTTACTAAATCTTCATCAAGTGACGTGTAAGATACAAGACTAGGAGAGATTTTTGGAGTTATTTTGGGAGGCTACTCGATTGTAATATGTTGGATGACCTACAAAGATCAATGGCCTCTTAAGTGACTTTAGAGTTAGATATTTACAAGGTTCAAAATGCCAACAACAAAATGCTGCATGCACGGTGAATCTGTGATATTGAACATTTGCTATGAATAGGTGTGTATAGTGCAGGTGTAATGCAAACGACATGAGATTGGAATTTATGAATATTTTGGACCGTCAAAAGTCTAAACAGACTTGATGATGATGGGTCAACTTTGACAAGTCTTTCAACTAGAGATGAGTTATGAAATCAATACTATATCAAAAAAATACTGATTTGCTCTTTGGTTTGAAGGGGTTGTTTACAGGGAATTTTTTTTTTTGGAAAAAAAAAATTGTGGTCCATTTAGTTTGGTGCTTTGATGGCTCAATGGTGGCAATAGTCGGTGCATTTGGTTGAGAATGGTCGATTTTGTGTGGTGGCCGATAATGATGGTAGTTTGTTCGTTATAGTAGGGTTTGGTGGTGGTTATATGGTGGGTCTCGATTATGGAGATTAATGGTGATCGTCTTGAGGGATCTTCGGCGATGGCATTGTAAAAGGGTTAGGCTGTCTGTGGAAGGGGTTTTGAGATGTCGAATATGTTAGATGGTTAGGTTAGGTCTGATTGATGAGAGAGGTTATTGTTTAGAGATCGATTGGATGGTTATAGGTTGTTATGGGTGGGTTGTCAATCCTTTCGATAGGGTATTTTTGTCAAGAATTTTTTTTGTTTCTTGTTCTTTTCAGCTGCGTTAACATTACAAGTGGGGTTTTCAAAAACTAAAGGATGAAATTGCCAATTATACCAAATCACAATGACCACAATTCAATTATCCTTTAAAATATGTACAATAAAGCTAAAATATTAAAAAAAAGGACAATAAGAGCAACTCCAACCTGGCTTTATTTTTGCGCATAACGTGAAAATGGCGCTGGGTTCATTTCCTGCTTTATTTTGCAAAAATGCTACAGTGCCACTCCCGCCGTGTTCTTTTTTTTTTTTGATTTTTTTGTTTGTTTTCATCTTCTTCTTTTTTTGGCTTTCATGTATTTTTTTTCATTCTACTTTCACTTATATGTATTACTCTCAATTATATGAATAACAACTATTTGTTAGACTATTTTGTATTGTTTTGTATATTTTTTTTATTTTTTTGTATGTTTTAACTAATTAATGATACAGTTAATTAATTTTAATACAATATTAATTAATAATTTAATTAATTCATACAATTATATGAAAAATAAATTCATAAAAATTAGAACAAATTCATACGCTATAAAATAAGAACATAGTAGATTAATATTGACATAGATTAATATGATATAATACAAAGTCTAAACTAAATTTAAAAAAAAAAAAGACAAAGAGACTAAACCAACAATAAAAATATCAAAATACATAGTATAACATAGAGAATACAGGCAGAATGAAGAATTAATACTTCGGTAGATCAGCTCCATCTTCACCTATACTGTTGAAATATTCACCGAACATATTAGGTGCAGAAGCGGGTGGTTGTTGAAAATGTCCTCTTTTTTGTATAATTTGTAATTGTTGTGCTTGCACAAAAGCATTGATTGAGCATTTGTGGGAGATATACCAATTTAGAAGATCCTTGAATAATTATGTGTTATTTTCTTTCCAATTGTTGTGTGTATTTTCGTTAGTTAATCAATGTAATATTTGTTTATTTAATTTTTTAATATTAATTCTTAATTAAAAATAAATTACAAGTAAATTTTACTTATTTTTTAATTAAAATAAATAATATATATAATACTATGTCAAACCACATAATTAATTTTGTTTAACAAATAATTAAAAAAGAATTAAGTTTGTAAAAAATAATGATAGAAAATGTAATTTAAAAAAAATATTGAGAGAATATTCTTTTTTAGAGTTAAAAATAGAGTTGTGGGTTGGAGATACATTTACTATATAGACTATATTTTTAAGATAAGTTGTTGTAAAATAAAGTTTTAAGTTAGAAATAGCCTTAGTACTATAGTTGAAAAATAATAAAAACGCCAAACTAATCTAAATGACAAGAAAAGAAGTGCGTTAATCGGTAATTGTACAAGATGAGGAAAGACAAATTAAAGACCATTCACATAAAATCTTAAGACCTGTTTAGTTGTGAAAAAAATTCACTTTTTTCTAAAAATTAGAAAATAAAAATAAAAAATAAAAAATTTGTTTATACAACATTAAAATTTTTCATTGTTATCTATTTTATTTCAAAAAATAGAAACAAAATAGAAAATAAAAAATAAAAAATAAAAAATA
>CAODLS010292477.1:0-22506 GCA_948243855.1 Flueggea neowawraea | reverse complement strand
AATCCTATTTATTATCTCTAAACCTATTGGACATATATAGGAAATAATATTTCAATTCTATATTATGAAAATGCATATGCAATGCATGTACCAATATACATATACTATGCACAATTATGTTTGGTTGGGGTGTTACAACTGAAACTGGATAGTACGTTGGAATTAGGGTTTAGTATGTGCGTAGAGTTGAAATTGGGGAAAATCTGAGAGAGTTTGGTTGAGAAATGAGAGAGAACAATTGGGGTTTTATTTGAAAAGATGAAGCAATGAAATTTTCAGAAAGAGAGTGGGAGGTTATGAATTTAGGTTTTGAGATTCAATTTGGGTTTTAAGTAAATGAAGGGTACTATGCTTGTAATATGACATTCTAAGCCCATATAATAAAGTATGTGAGGACTTATGCGCATAGAGCGTGATGCTACGCTCGTAATGGACAAAATGCTTAGACTTCTGTTTAAACGATAGCTAGGGTTCTACTTTGTTCTAGAGTGCTGAATTGGATTTTTGGAAATACTAATGGCACTAGTGTTATCACACTTAATTGGAATCTTTGAAAACATAATTCCATAGTCCAAGTTGTTTATTGATCCATAAAATTTGAGCTACACAGCTGACAGCTGCTACATATTCAGATTCAGCAGTGGATTAGTGCAACACAATTTTGTTTCTTTGAGAACCAAGACACTAGTGAATTACCTAAGAATTGGCAAGTACCTGAAGTGCTTTTCCTATCTAATTGGTTTCTTGCATGATCAGCATCGCTCAAACTAACTAAATCAAAACAATCATTTTTAGGATACCACAAGCCAACATTCTTGGTATTAATCAAATATCTAAAAATTCTTTTGACAACACTCAAATGAGATTCTTTTGGACAAGATTGAAAACGTGCATAAAGAAAAACACTGAACATAATATTAGGTCTACTTGCTCTAAGGTAAAGGAGAGATCCAATCATACCTCTATAAAGCTTTTCCTCTACTCCTTTTCCTTGCTCATCTTTGTTTAACTTTGTTGTTGTGCTCATTGGAGCTGGGGAAAATTTTGCATTCTCCATTCCAAACTTTTTAAGCATATCTCCAATGTATTTGCTTTGATTGATGATTATGCTATCTGCTATTTGCTTGATTTGCAGTCCGAGAAAGTGACTAAGCTCTCCCATCATGCTCATTTCAAATTCTCTTTGCATCAACTTAGAAAACTCATTACACAAAGACGGGTTAGTAGCACCAAATATTATATCATCAACATAAATTTGAACTAACAACAAGTCATCATTTTTATGCTTAATAAACACAGTATTGTCTACTTTACCTTTTGAGAAACCATTGTCCAAAATAAATTGGTTTAACCTTTCATACCATGCTCTAAGAGCTTGCTTTAAACCATATAAAGCCTTTCTTAACTTGAAGACATGGTGTGGATGGTAAGGATCTTCAAATTCAGGAGGTTATTCCACATACACTTCTTCCTTCATGTAGCCATTCAGGAAAGCACTCTTCACATCCAGGTGGAATAACTTGAAGTCCTTGTAACAAGCATAAGCACATAAAATTCTTATAGCCTCCAATCTTGCTACGTGCGTAGAACATAATTTGATCTGCCAACAAATATTCCCTTTTTGAATTTCTGACACAACATAATAGAATTTGTCGCTTGCTCGAAACAGCTTATCATACCCGTCTATGCGCATAGTATCTCCTACTACGTGCATAGTAAGAAAATGGAGCTCTTTCCTTCTATGCGCACATTTCTTTCTAGTTTGAATTCACAACTCGTCTACGCGCACAATATTCCATATTGCGCGCATAGTATGTTACCTAAATAAATTCCCTTTTTGCTATGTGGATTCCATCTGATATAGTGAGCACAAAAGAGACTTAGATCATTTTGTCTTCTGATTAACACGGTACTATGCGCATTTTATCCATTCTGGAACACTTCAGAATTTCTTTATCTTTGTCAAAGTACATGACTTAACTTTTCAATTTTTTTGTTAAATGATCAAAACTTAGAGGGAATTTTCATGTAGACCAAACTTGGTTCAACAAAGTTGGTTTATAAATATAGCTAAAAGTATGAGTGACATCATAAAAATGTTTTAAAATCTCCATGATTTTTTCACAAATAATCCAAGTAGTTGGTAAAACATGACTATTTGGAACATGTTGAGCAGCAAAAGACCACAATAAATTTTTGTAATCAATAGATTGATTAAGCAATTTAAAAGTCGAGTTTTAACGATTACAAAAATATATTGAAAAACATTTTGGGTTTTTTCCATTTTGAACACAAAAATTTGCCCATTCTCTTACGGCCCTAAGGCGCACCCCAATATAAGAAAGAACACTTTTTGTTGGAGTTATAAAATACTCATTGCTTCTAAACCATCCTGAACACATAAATTTAAAACATGGCAAATACATAGTACATGAAAAAATAGTCCGCCAAAATTTGGTTCACAAAGTGATTTTAATTCGTAAATAGAAGCAGTATTAGCCGATGCGTTATCAAATGAAATTGAAAATATTCTATGAACCAACCTATATTCTTCTAAAATGTTATGAATTATTCTACAAATGTTTGTTGCAGTATGAAGTTCATCAAAACATTGATATGCTAAAACTCTTTTTTGCATTACAAAATTCCATCGACTCAATGACATGTAATATCCATATATGAATGAGTTTGAGTATGATCACTCCAAATATCACTACAAATGGAAACATGTATATCATTTCCTTGAAAATACTTTACCAAATCTTTTTTTTTTATTTTTTATACAATTTTAACAAATTCCTTTTAAGAGTATTTCTAGAAACCATTTTAAAATCCGGTTGACAAAAATTTTTAACCAATTTATTAAAACCAAGTTTTTAATTAAAACTAAATGATAAATGATCTACGACAACCATTTCTGCTAAACCACTACTACATTCATTATGATCATAATGAAATAAAGGACGCGAAGAAGAAGAAGAAGAAGAAAAAGAAGAAGAAGAAGAAGAAGAAGAAGAAGAAGAAGAAGAAGAAGAAGAAGAAGCAAACCCGGTTAATTGCGTTTCGTCTCCACCCAATCCCACCTTGTGAGGATGTTTCGATTGTAGATGTCGTTGGAAAGTCCTATAGCCCCCTCCATGATTGAACTTGTACATCTGCGAGCAATAATTACAAATAACGCCAAATTTATTATCACCTTTAGGTGTTTTCTTAAAATGCACTTTGAAAATTTCGGAATTAGGAACACTTCCTCCTGCTCCCCCCCCTCTTCGGTTGGAATTGGTTGAGTTTTACTCTCTTGTGTTCCGAAATTTTTAATTTCAATATTTTTGAAATTTCTATTCTCACCAAAACTTGTCATTCCTTAAAAAAAATTATTTCACAAAATATAACTCTAAAAAATACAATAAAAATTAAGTAAAGCAATTATACTAAAAAAATAAATTTGAAGCAAAATTTTCACAAAATGAATATTTTTGTATTTGGTAAAAACAAAATCTAGATAATAATTGAGAGAAATATGAAATTATCAATAAATAATAGCAATTTGAGAGGTAACAATGTTGAGAAATTGAGAGATAGTAGAAGTGATTGAGAGAGAATTGGTGTGGATATTTGTGATGAATGTTGAGGTATTTACAGAAGAAAAAAATTGAATAAAAAAAAGTGGAAAGAGTCGTTAGTCAACCGTCAAAACAGACGGTTCTGACCATTGGAACCGCCGGTTTTGACCGTTGGATCTTCCGGTTTTGAACGTTGGAACCGCCGGTTCGGAACCGGCTGTTTCACTGGTTTTGGTACCCCTGAACTAGAACTAGCCTGTAAACCGCTGGTTTTTACTGTGCGGTTCACGGTTCCAGTCTGATTTTCAACTATTTTGACCGGTCTAGTTCTGGTATGGTTCGCTGGTTTCAGGTTGATTTGGCCATGTCTACCCTCAATAGCATATAAATATACCACCATTTGTAAAAGATCATTAATTCATCAAAAAGAAATTAAAAAAAATTAATGTTACAACATAAATATCGATCGAATAATACTTCAATATACATCAATGGACACTAAAAAAACACAATCAATATCCCAAACCAAAAAATCACAAAAATACTCCAATATACATTTATGTTGCGGCACCATACTGGCACAATCAAAGCCTCACCAAACCGTCGCCTTCTCGGGTCACATTCTGCCAAGAAGTAATTTGCAAAAGAAAGAGGAAATGCACCAATTTGCTATAAAAAATTTTCACAGCAGCAATATTCCTAGTATAATTAGTAGTATGTTTGTGTACATATATATATTACCATCTGTATCAATATTTCGACAGTAGCAATACTACCAGTATTTGTAAAAGATTATCTCATTACAAATATACCGCCACTTCTAAAAGAACACTAATTCATTAAGAGCTTATAAAAATTGAAACAAGAATACAAATTTCAAGCAAATAAACGATAAGCAGTAACCAAATCACCAGCAACGTTCTAAGAAACAACGTTTCTTTCAACCATTACATCACATAAACGATGAGCAGTAACCAAATCGCCAGCATATTTGTAACACCTTGCAAATTTCGATTAAATTTTTTTGTAATTTTCCATTTAATTTTAAATTTTATTTTTGATGTTTGAAGAGTTAATTTTGAATTTTAAATGTTTTTTGGGTGGTTAATGATGTTTTGGAAGTAAATTAAAGTTGTTAATTAAGTGGAAAATGATTGAAATTGAAAGAAGAAAAAAATTGGGAGAAAAAGGAAGTATGAACGGACTAAGTGGAAAATCGATTTGAGTTAGAGCTTCAGATTCGAAGCATTCTGGACGGATTTGAGCTTGTATTTTGTTGGATTTTGATGGACTGAAGTTGGGAGAACATGAAAATAAGTTGTAGATGGAAATTTGATGATTATTTTCATATGGGTTTATTTGATCCAAAATTTTTAAGGAAGAAATTGGATGTTCTGCTATTGTTTGGATGAAACCGATACTAGATTTGAACATCTGAGACTATTTTGAATGGATTGGAGTAGTTAGAAACGTTGGCTTATGCTTGATTCGGGTTTAAGGACATTTTGATGTGATTTTGAACTGAAAGGATTAGAAACATAATTTTACATGATTCATAATATTTTGACTACACCTTATATTTTACATACTACCAGAATTGTGAATTTTAGAAAGTTTTAACCAAATTTATAATTTTAGGAAACTAAAGGTTAATTTTGTAATTTCAAGGAAAAAGGGGGTTGATTTATAATTTTAAAATACTTTAAGGACTAATTTAAAAATTCAGAAAAAGTTTGGGACTATGTCATATTTTTTCGAGGTCTCAAGGACTAAATGATAATTTTATATAAGTCTGGGACTAAACTGTAATTTTACAAAAATTTCGATTTTCGAGACGAAAGCTATAGATCTTCGACCGAAATAGGTTTTTTTGTCATCGGACAAGTGTCTGCATCTGTATTTGCATATCATGCATTCGGTCCCACTACAATACCAATATCTTATTATTATATTGTTATGTCTGTAAATGTTTCAGGTTCCTATTCTTGCCATCACGATCAACCACCTACTAGTGTTGTTTGATTGGATCCTCAATTTCGGATACTTGGTGAGTGGATGACAACTTCCGACACATAGGCTATGTCTTCTAAATTCTATATATTTTTGATGTGTCTGAGCCTTGTATGCAACCTGAAATAATTAAAGGATAGTAAATTCTAACATCTGATATACATGGTAAGTGGTAACCTCTACTATAGAAAAGAGTTTTGGAAATTATTTTAGTTTCTGAAATAAATATTAAGATTTGATATTTATTTTGCTTTTTCTGAAATAAATACTATGTTTTAGACTTAAGAATATTTTCTGATACAAATATTCGGTTTGAAATAATTATTATGTTTTTGGAATTAAATATATTTTGCAATAAATGTTTCGTATGAATTTGAGTATGGTTTTCGATGAATAATCCGTCTGCTATGTATGCTATTTATTTGAACATTTTTAAATATATATTTTTTACAATGTTTTCAGTAAAACATTTTGATATAGGGGAGCGTAGACTTTGGTATACCAATGTTGTTCATTTGTCTATGTGGCTATTTTCGCCTAAGAGGCTAATCCGTGCCTAAGTGGTCAATCCTTGCGTAAGTGGCTATTACCGAGTCCGGTTAACTCTACTCATATGATCTTTGGTCATGTTAAGTTTTTGGATACTCTTCTCTGAAAATATTTTGGAAAAATAATTTTTTTCTATACATAATTTGAAAGGAAAATATTTTGTCTATTATTGAGTTCGGATGACTCTACCTGTCAGATTCTGGTCCCATCGAGTTTTTAAGATTTATCTCTGGAAATATTTTGGAAATCGGATTAAATTCCCGTTGGGTTTCAACATTTTTCTCTGGAATTATTTAGGAAAAACAATTATTATCCTTTGAAAATATATTTCGGAACAATAAATATTATTTTCCGAAAATGTAATTTGGAAATAAAATATTATGTTTGGTTTCTGATATCAATCTTTGTAAATATTTTTTCCAAGTAAATATTATTGCTATTTCATATTTTTGAAAACTAATATCCTTATTCAAATTTATTTGTTATTAAATTCGAGAAATTTTTTATTGTCTACTTTGTTTGCGAATGATTTCAAAAATAAATTTCAGAACTATTATGTATATTTAGAGTGTATATGCATATACACTTATACTTGAATGCGGTGTTTTTGAACTGTTTTCAAAACGATTTTTGTGAGTCCCGGAGCCGCTTTGGAGTGTTATTCCTCACTGAGTTCTTACCTCTTTCCTTTTTCTTGTTTATTTGTATTTCATTTTTCAGGTATTCTGAATAGCAGTTGTTCGATCTTCTGCGCTCAGGGAGGTTGTAATACTCCGCCCGTTATGGTTAGATCTTTTGTAGTCTTCTGTCCAATTCTGATAAGATCTTCTGTAGAACTTTGATTGAGTTCAATTGAAAATCGTTTGTTTCTAAGTAGATGATTGAATTTTGAAATGTTGATTGGTGTTTGAGTTGATGTTCTGACAATTAAGAATGTTAACAATGAGGATTAGCAAGTTTGGTGTCACGACTCGTTGCGAGCCCATGACCGGTATACTAGGTGAACCGTCTGTGGGAGCCCAACCCATCCAACACAAGCCTCAGAGATCATAACATACTACCCAAACGATTCAGATTATAAAATATTTGTTAAACATTTAATAATTGAAAACACAACAAATCAAATATATATATCAAAAGTTATATGTGTGGAATGGAACATATTTCAAAAGCCAAAGTGGCAACCCAGTAACCCAACTACATCCTGATGCAGAGCTCTACAAAACAAAACACAAGCCTGAAAAAAAGTGCATCATTAACCAAAAGGTGCCTCACTAGAGTCTGGATGCTAACAGTTGTCGAAGCCAAAACCTGTGAGCCTGCTCAATATGAATCACGTAAATAGAGAAACAAAGGGGGTTAGGGCCCAGTAAGGAATAACACTCCAGATCGCCTCATACATGCCTCACAAAGAATGTTTTGAACTACACATGCAGATAATATACACACTATACATATATAATAGCTTTTCAGAAATCCTGTCGCAAAAGGGTTCGCATACAAAGCAATCATAAACTCATATGTGTGTAAAACGATTTTCATTTTCAGAGTCAAAATACATATACAAATATGTGGGACCAAAACAGAAGGCTTGCACATGGCACTAATAACAAAGTACGTTGGCTCTGCCACAATCAATATCAAATCATGTGCCGGATCAGGACACATGGCTACCAGCAACCCTGATAGTTGGGTTTTATCAAAGCGTTAGTATGCCAAATGTCACGTTTTACTCCGTAACAGTAGGTGTCTCATATCAGAAAACAAAAGCATACTAATATATAGTATCAAAGCATAGTATGTGTAGAAGCATCAAAATCAGAGAGGAGATATATAATACATATATATCAATTCCAAAGCAGAATCTTGATTAATACACATAATCATTTTATCATTCGTCAATCCTTATATTAGTTCATTTTCAAAGTATGTGTTATACACAACAAAAAAATATACAGTTCGAGACGCAACCTATGTGTCTGGAGCTGCTATTCACTCACCTGGAAGTCCAAGTGCAAAACACCCGTCAGGTCTCACTCGTCGGTGGCTGGTCTCTCGGGCATGAACAGGAAGCTGGACAGAACAAATATATATCCACGAATATATCAGAGTCAAATCAAAATGTGGTATTGTGGCAATACCAGATGCATGAAGTGAAGATGCAGATGCAGACTATCAAAAGATCCCAAATGATCCATATCGAATGATAATCTATCATTCTGGATCTCAAATACATAATCTACGTAAAATTACAGTTTGGTCATCAACCAGTGAAAATTATATTTTAGTCCCTGGGACTTGACAAATTACAAAATAATCCTTCGAATATACTAGGATAGCTAAGTAACTTTTTTAAGTAGTCAGAATCCCTAAAAGAGTCCCTGAACTCTCAGAAATCGACAAAATGCAAAATTACAAAACGAGTATCAAATGACCCCATCTTACTCGAGTAAGCCAGACATGGTTACTCGAGTAAGACAGACCATCTTTCACTCGAGCAAACCACACCGGTCACTCGAGTGAGATGAAGCTCCTCTTGCTCGAGTAAGCAAAGCCCTTACTAGAGTTAGACACAACCCAGACAAGCCCAAAAATTGTGCAACACAATTTAATCGACCAAATTGATGCCAAACACCTACATTTTCTCTAAACAAAGCCTTAAACACGAATCTAAGGTCAAAACCACCAAAACAACTCAGAATCACCCTAGATCTACCAAAAATGAAGCTAACCCTAACTCATCTAATGCCTCATCAAATATGATGATTCAAAGCTCGAATCATTAACCGCAAACAACCCAGAGCTAACAATCTTAAGCATCCATTAACTCAGAATTATCCCAAAAATGCAAACCCATTTACAAACTCGGCCTAAAGCATGATTCTGAATTTAAAAACGTGAAATGGATGAAATGAAGAGATTATATACATAATCTTACCTCTAGGAATGAAATGGAAACAATGTAGGGCAATATGAACACGTTTCTCACCGATTTGAGTGAGAGAGTGACAAAAAAGAAGTGAGAGAAATGAAAGAGTCGGGTAGGGGTATTTATATACCCCTACCCAAAATAGTATCCTCACTCAAGTGACAGGCCTTCATCACTCGAGTGACATGCTGCTTACTCGATTAACACATCCTGTTACTCGAGTAACACTTTTCTAGGTGTTCTTCGTATTCATCCGAGAACACGGCTTACTCGAGTAACACACATGGCTTACTCAAGTAATCCACACCTAACCTTACTTGAGTAACGTACGAATACTTACTCGAGTAATCCATGCTCTAACTTACTCAAGTAATACATCATTGCTTACTCGAGTAACATTTCTCACAAACATAATCCTCAACTCAACGTTCATATGGATCAAGATCGAAACAGAACCAAACAGAAGACTATAGAGAGCCTTACCAGAATCCTACTGGGGTATTACATTTGGGGTGTATGATTTTGCTCTGGGATTGTTGGAGTTTGTGTTTCAAAGTTGGAGGTATGTTATAAGTGAGAAATTTCACATGAAATATGTCCAACGGGTCATCTATGTGCGTTGGAGATCAGCTACGCACGTTGATCATCTTTTGGGTTTGAACCATGAGCTGGGGAGGCCGCCATTGCGCATTGTGCTGCTACACACGTTAAAGCTTTGTAACACATGTAGATAAGGTGCTACGCACTTAAATGCACATTTCTGGTCAGTTTTCAAGTGAAACGCAACGTTTTGATGGTTGGGTCTATAACTATCCCTTCCTTGACCTTCCTTTGTCATTTTCACCTCATTTTCACTCCTAATTGCTCCCAAATTGTCTGAAACTCTCTCCCATTTCTCCTCATTCATTCCTTAACATCTATGGATATAAGATCGTGCTTCTAATCTGTTCTTTTTGTTCATTTCATACATTAATCTCATAATTTTATTTTAGTCCAAATTTGAAATGGGTTTCAAATTTTGGATGATTCTGTTGAAATGGATGCTTGGGGTTGTTAGATTATGATTGTTTGATATTATATAAACACAAATCTAGCTTGAAATCACGAGATTTGATGAGTTATTATTTGGGCTAGGGTTTGATTATGGTTTGAGCTTACCAATGATGATTCTGAGTTGTTTTTGAGAAACCAATTGTAAATTTAAGTTCCTGATGTTGATTAGAGTCAATGTAGGTGATTGGAAATGATTTTCATAAGTCAAATCGGGAGTTGGACATTTTTGGGTAATTTTTTGCCGACCAAATATAATATTTTGCATATTCTGGATCATATTTGTAATTTTGAGAGTTTAGCGATTAATTTGCAATTTTTGAGAGTTTGAGGACTTATTTGAGAATTCTGACTAGTTAGAGAATTTTTTGGTAACTTGAGAATACTTTAGGGACTAAATGGTAATTTTGCAAAAGTTTGGGGACCAAACTATAATTTTACATCGAGGTACAATTTTTGCCAAGAGTGTTAGATATTCATTCGCAATAGGATTTTTGATGTCATGGGTTGGGATAAAAATCTGAATTGCATGCATATTTTGTTATGCCATAATTGTTGTGTTTGATGTCTATTGTAATAATTTTGCAATCAACTCTGTTAAGTTCCCAAGGTGACCAGTTATTCATTGGTGGACTGCTATTGGATTATTAGCTCGGTGCCTAGGTGAGTGGATGACAGATTCAGACACATAGGCTGTGTCTTCTAAAACTATATTATTTTTTCATGTGTCTGGGCTTGACATGTAATTTGAAATAATTAAAGGATATGAAATCCTATTTTCACATATAACAAAGTTAAATGCGGAAGCTAAACAAAAAGAATTCACAAACAACAATAACATCAAATGCAAATGGAAAGCAAGGTGAAGAGAGTAGGGGAGAGAGAAACCAAAGCCCAATATTTATAATGGTTCGGTCCTCTTGACCTACGTCCACTCCTCTAGATTCACTCGAGAATTTCAATCTACAAACTCCTCTTTTGGGTTTGAACCATAAGTTGGGGAGGCCATCAACACACGTTGTGCTCTCTGCTATGTATGTTAAAGATTTTTAACACACGTAGATAAGGTGATACGTGTGTAAATGCACATTTCTTGGCGGTTTTCAAGTGAAACGCAGCATTTTGGCGATTGGTCTATAACTACCCCTTCCACGACCTTCCTTCGTCATTTTTGCCTCATTTTCACTCCAAATCGCTCCCAAATCGTCTGAAAACCTCTCTCATTGCTCCTCATCCATTTCTTAACATCTCTAGAGAAAAGATCGTGCTTCTAATATGTTCATTTCGTTCATTTCATGCATTAATCTGATAATTTCATTTTTGGCATAATTTGAAATGGTTTTCAAATTTTGGATTATTCTATTGAAATGGATGTTTGGGGTTGTTATATTATGATTGTTTGATGTTAGATGAACATAAATCTAGCTTGAAATCATGAGATTTGATGAGTTATTGTTTGGGCTAGGATTTGATTCGGGTTTGAGCTTATTAATGATGATTCTGAGTTGTTTTTGAGAAATCAATTGTAGATTTAAGTTTCAGAGGTTGATTAGAGTAATTGTAGGTGATTGGAAACGATTTTCATAGATTGAATCGGGAGTTGGAAATTTTTAAGTAATTTTCTGCCGAAAGGACCAAATCTGATTTTTTGCATATTCTGGACTAGATTTGTAATTTTGAGAGTTTAGGGATTAATTTGTAATTTCTGAGAGTTTGAAGACTTATTGGGGAATTCTTACTAATTGGAGGATTGTTTAGTAATTTGATAATACTTTGGCAACTAAATTGTAAGTTTGCAAAAGTTTGGGGACCAAACTGCAATTTTATTTCGAGGAATGATTTTCGCCAAGAGTGTTAGATATTCATCCACAATAGGATTTTCGACGTCGTGGGTTGGGACAAACATCTGCATTGCATGCATATTTTTTTATGCCACAATTACCGCTTCTGATGTCTATTTTAATAATTTTGTAATCAGCTTTGTTCAGTTCCCGAGGCGAATAGTCATTAATCGGTGGACTGCGATTGGATTATTAGCTCGGTATCCACGTGAGTGAATGACAACTTCAGACACATGGGCTGCATCTTCTAAAATTATATTATTTTTGATGTGTTTGGGTTTGGCATGTAATCTTGAATAATTAAAGGATATGAAGTCCTAAATTCTGATGTATGTGAAATCTCTGTTGTAGAAACCTGTTTTGCCAAAATTGGTATATTTCTGTAAATATTCTATTCTGAAATAAATGTATTATGTGATAAAAAAATTTCTGAAATAAAAATATTTTATGCGATAAATATTTTTTTCTGAAATAAATAAGAGGATTTTCCGTAGAAAACATTCTTTCTGAAAATTAGTATATTTTTTGTATAAATATTCTGATCAGTACTTTTATACATTTTCTGTAAACAAATGTTTTGTCTGAACATTTGAAGCACTTTGGAAGAATAATTTGTCTATTTTGTATGTTGATTGTTTGAATATTTTTAAATAAATATTTCAATACGTTTTTTTTGGTAAAACATACTGATTTTGGGACACCTAGCTGTGAGGTAGCGTAGCCTTTGATACACCAATGATGTATCATTTGCCTAAGTGGCTTATACTTGCCTTAGTGGTTATACAATGGTGCCCAAATGGCTAATCGTTGCCTAAGTGGTTATTTCCGAGTCCAGTTGACTCTACATATATGATATGGTCTCATTAAACTTTTGGTACTTTTCTCTGAAAATATTTTGGAAGATAAAAGTAATTCTTCGGTAAATATTTTGAAAAGGAAATGTTTTGACTATTTTGAAGTTTGGAATAAGAGTGATTTGCGGAAAGTATTTTGAAGGGAAAATATTTTGGCTATTTCGAAATTTCAAAATTTAATATTTAATTTATTTATTTAGTCAATTCATTGACTGTCTGTTGTCTGTCTTGTTGTGAATGATTTCAAAATGATTTTTTCCAAACTATTATTCTATATTTAGTGCGTATACGTATATACATTATATTTGCATACGATATTTTCAAAAGTATTTTCAAAACTTTTGATGTTCCGTGCTCAGTGAGCTATGCTTATCAGCAATGAGTGCCCTATTCTTCGGGCTCGAGTTTCTGTTATGTTAGATGCTCAGCACCAAGTAGTGGGTTATGGCTTGTAGTTGATAATGGTTAAATTGTTTTTGTTTATAATTATTTATTATGTGTTTGTTATCATGAATATTCTATTACTATTTGGGAATATTATTTTCAAAACTTATTATCTGTTAAACTTTTTTTGATATGACTAATAAGTCGATTAATAATAGTATTTGGGTATCTGTTCTGCTCTCTGACGCTTGTGCGAGATGAGTCAAGCTCCTACAGAAGGTTCGCTTCGTACGCCAACTACTGCCCGATTTTGGGTCGTGACAGAGGTACCTTTGTCAGCAGTGAATGTCCTATTATTTGGGCTCGAGTTTCAGTTTATGTTAAATGCTCCACACTGGTTAGTGAGTTATGGTTTTGTATATGATATATATTGTTTTAACGAACTTTATTTAAATTTACTTATTCAGTATTTTGTTATTATAACTATTTTAATATGGTTAGTAAGCCAGCCAAGAATAATAATCAAATTTGGGAAGATGTTTCTGTTCTCTGAGGCTTGTGCGAGATGGTTCGGGCTTTCATAGAAGGTTTGTCTTGTACACCGATCACAACCCGATTTTTGGAATTGACAATATTATACCTATTAATGATTGAATTCCATGACATCAAATCCCTCGCAACCATTTCATCAAACACCTTCCTAGCATGTTCTAGAACCCCACAATGGCCGCATAAATGAATCAACAAGTTATGCATTGGCAAAACATAATCAACCCCATTTTTCAAAGTCTGCACATGAAACTTATACCCCGATTCAACACATCCCATCTTCGCGCAGCAACCAAATAAAGCTATAGCTATTTGACAAAAGTCCATTTTTCATCATATCAAAGGAAAAGACTAAACCTTATGAGGAACATAACTTAAAGAGTAAACCTGTATAACAATATTGAAGAAAAAAAGTCCCTGGTGAGCCAATACATTTAAAAACCAAAATAGTATAATCAATATCACCTAAATAAATATAGCGTCCATCAATCATTCATCGCAACGTCCAAATCAAAAGAGAGCAGTGGAGTCCGAGAAGAAAGATCGAAAGATGGAGACAAAGAGTTGCGGTGAAGGAGAGAGATAGATCGATAGAGAGAATGCATGAGAGAGAGAGAGAGAGAGAGATCAATGGTGAAGAGGGATGAGTTGAATATTGCAGTGAACCCAAAGAGGAGAATTGAATCAGTGACTGGGGATATGGAGGAGACGGTGAGAGTTGGGTGTGGGAGTGTGACTGTGTGAGAGCTTTATGTTTGTTGGGATAGTGTTACGAGTTGGAGGAGAAGATAGAAGGAAGGAGAAGAGGACCAAAGAGAAGGGAGGATAGAGTAGAGAGCGAACACGGAATAGGAAAGGGGGAGAGAGGAGAAAGATGAGGACTTTGTGTTGGAAATTGAAGGTTTAATGGGCAGTGAGAGTGTTGAGAGATGTTGGCAGCGATTACATGCTCTCCTATAAATCAGTTGTCTAATATAGAAATTCTAATTGGAAAGTGTCTTCAAGTAAAAATAGTTTGTTGTAATGTGAAAAGCTTCAGTAATTGCCACATTAGTGGAATATATTGTGAAAAGATTCTATAGGGTGTAATTTCCACTTTTTATTTTTATACATAGGTGGTGTGAGATTGATCTAATATGCCCATACTTTGGCCCATTAAGGAAGTAAGGCATTCCTATTAGGGAAAATCACACTTTTTTTAACAATTTAGCAAACTCATTTTCAAAAATGTCATCTCAACAACTAATTTGCAAGAATGATAATGTCATTTTCGTGAGAAATGACAAGAAATCATGATATTTTCGCGAGAATATCAAATCAAGCAGAAAATGTCTCTAGAGGTCTCCACTGGAGGTCTCCAGGGGTCTCCATTAGATGTCTTCAACAATCTCCAGATGTCTCTACTAAAGGTCTTCATAGTCTACAAGGTCTCCACTAGAAGTCTCTACTGGAGGTCTCCAAGGGTCTCCACTGAAGGTCTCTAATGGACCATTAGAGGTCTTAAATGGTCTCCAAGGGTCTTTACCAGAGGTCTTTAGAGAAATCATGAAATTTTGAATTTATAGCTCGCTTTTTTATTTTTATACATTTAATTATATTTTTTTAATAATGTCCCCAATAATCCAAACTTAATAATAAATTTCTCTTTGGTAAGAATGAAGAAAGAGAAGACAAAGAACAACAGAGACGAAGAAGAACGAGAGTAAAAGGGGGCAGAATTAAATAAGACAATGAAGACAAAAGAGGAAGAGGAGAAAAAAACCTATGAGACGTGAGAGTAGCGAGAGAGAGGAGACAAAGACAGAAAATGATTAGAGGAGATGTCGAGAGCGATGAGACAAATCGGATCTGGACTGGAAGAGAGAAGATGACGAAGAGGAGAGAGAGAAAGAGGAAAATAGAAGCGGCATCAGAGAAGGTGAGGGAGGGTGGAGGCTGAAGATAAAAGAGAGGGAAGAGGAATGATGGCTAGGGTTTTAGAGGAGAAGAGAGAAAGAGGGAGAGAAAAAAAGAGAGAAAGAAAAGAAAGAAACTTAAGAGAGAGAAAATTTGAGAAAATAAAATGAAAAATTGAAATTTATATGAAAATTTATGTGGCATTTTTAAAAGTTGAGTTTGAAGACTTAGCTATTTTTAATCTTAAAGTTTAAAATGTGTTATTCATATAATTACAGAATATAAAATTACATAATTGGAAAATGATAATTTCAATGTGGCATACTTAGTAATTAACTCTTCTTATTACTACTGCGAATAATACAACCCTCAAACTAGTCGCCAAAGGATGCATGCCCAAATGCCTTAGGGGCAGAGGTCCAACAACAGAGTTGAGCTGGGATCCCTATACAACATCAGAATATTCCTAACTTGATATTGAACCTTGGCCAGAAAACAGTGCAAGGTCCCCCAATCATGCCCTTTAACATGTATGAGCCTATCCCCTTAGGATGTGTAGCGAGCGAGGATGCTCAGGCACATTACCATGTCCCCTAATTCCTACACGACACATGACAAGATGTTAGGGGTCATATATATGCACTCTTCACTCCTCAAAGCCGAGGTAACACTTTAGAACTCTAACACACCTCATATTCACCACATTAGGCCCAATTACTCAAACACTACCTTAAGCATCAGACAATATCTTGGGAACAAAATTTGTACCCTCTCTAACCCTCTCATTGTCTTGTAGAACTAGCTAGAGCAGATCCATCACCCCTAGATTGACCCTAAATCAATAGGACATCAAAAAATCAAAGTATCAAACCCCTAAACCCAATAACGATTGACATACCAAGAAAGTCCAGTTTTGGGGCAATGAGTCTAGAGGTGGCCAAAACTGAACCGAACCGCCAGTTCAAACCGAAATCAGACAAGCTAGAACTAGAATCGGCTGAACTGAAACCGGCCGAACCATCCCCTATACGGTCCGGTTCTGGTTCACCCTTTTGGAAAACCATGAACAAACGGTTCAACTAGCGGTTCCCATACCACACGGCCCAGCAGACCCACTACACTCATAAGTCATGATTGTTGCCAACAGTCCAAATTTTGATCATTGGCAACAGTCACATGGGTCTAACGGTCAAAACCTTTTCTATTTTATTTTTATTAATTTCTCACTATAAATACATCAATTCTCCCTCTCAAATTTCTCACATCAATTCTCTACATTTTTCTCTCAAAATTCTATTCTCTCTAAAAATTCTCTCATTCAATTTAATTTCAAAATTCACTCACTTTTTTTTACTATATTTATTATTAGAAATACAAAAAATTAATTATTGTTACTATATTTTTTATTATACTAATTTTTCATTATATATTTTTTTATTAACATTGTTATATTTTTGCATTGTCATACGGTTTTTAAAATTAAATTTTTGTTGATCTTTTTTGTATTTAGTAAAAAAAAAGGCAAGTGAAGATAGAACTTTTGAAAATGTTGAGATGAATGCATATTTGCAAACTGAAGAGAGTAAAACTCAACCGCCTCCCACACAAGAGGGAGGTGCCTAAATATCTACTTCTGACATTTTCAAGGTTCATTTCAAGAAGACGCGAAAAAGAAATGGTAACTTTGGTGTTTCTTGTAATTATTGTAAATAGGTTTACAAATTCAAGCATGGAGGTGGATATGATACTTTCACCAAACATTTGCATACAAAACACCCACTCAAGGTTGGATTGGCTAGCAATCAAACTCAAATTACCGGGTTTGCTTTTTCTTCTAACTCTCCTCAATTATTTCATTATAATGAAGCTAATTGTAGATCTGAATTAGCTGAAATGGTAGTTATTGATCGCTTGTCTTTTAATTTTGGTGAAAAATTAGGTTTCACTGGATTTTGTAAAAAAATTGTTAATTCTAGTTTAAGTCAATTCTTAGAAATATTGTGAAAAGAAATTTTTTAAAATTGTATATAAAATCAAGAAATTAATTTGATAAAATATTTTCAAAGCTATGGCATTCATGTTTCTATATATAGTGATATTTGGAGTGACCATTGACAATCTCATTCATACGTGGGTATAACTTGTCATTGGTTTGATGAAAATACAATTTTACAAAAAATAATTATTGCATATCGTTGTTTTGATGATGCTCATAGTGCTGAAAATATTTTTAGAATAATTAATACTATTTTAGAAAAATATAGATTAGTTAATATAATTTTTTTGATTTCCTTCCTTCAAATAACCTCTTATTGGTTGACAGAGTTTCAAAATTAGGTTTCTTACTATCATATGAAATAGTATATACTATATAAATACATAAAGAGATGAGATAAACTCATCAAAAAAAATATGCATCGGCTAATGCTGCTTCTTTTACTGAATTGAAAAGCATTTGTCAACCAAATTTTGGGGGAAGATTTTTTCATGTTAGATATGCATGTCATATTTTAAATTTATGTGTTCAAGATGGTATTAGAGCACTTGAGACTTTTTTAGAACCAATTAGAAATATTATTTCTTATATTTGGGTACTCCCTCGAGTTACTAAAGCATGGTTACATTTTTGCGCCGACAATGGTAAAACCCAACAACGTTTTTCAAAAGATGTTCCTACTCATTGGAATTCGACTTATAAATTACTTAATCAATCCTTTGAATATATAGATTTATTGTATTCTTTTGCATCATCTAATATTATACAATATAATATGTTTCACAAATGTGGTTGGTTTGTAGTTCAATTTTGAATATTTTACGAGTTTTTAATGATGTTACTTATACATGTAGTAGTGTCTATAAACCAACTTCGCACCAATTTTTAATAGAAGCAATGAATGTGGTTGGTGCATTAATGGAAGGAATGAAGGTTCAAGAAATTATTTATGGCGTTTTAGAAATGAAAAACAAATGGTTGCGTTATTATAAATTTATTCTTGAAATTTATCTTTTTACTATGGTATTTGATCCATCATGTAAATTTGATGGTTTAATTGAATGTTTGGAAAGATATTATGAATTGTTAGGATTAGGTGATGATGAAGATGTTGACGTCGCGGTTATAATTACTAAGGTAAGACATTTGTTCAATGAATTGTGTGAAGCATATGCTATTCTGACTTCCACTAGTAGAGACATTTCGTCTACTACCTTTCCACCTTCCTCTTCTTCCCAACAATATGTCCAATATGGTCATCAATGTTTAGATGAAAGGAGGAAGAAACCTAGATCAAGCTCACATTCAGAGCTCGATACTTATTTAACCACAATTTTTGAGTTTAGTGATGATGCAGATTTTCAAAATTTGGAGTGGTGGAAGAGGCATAAGATGACATTTCCAACTCCAGCGATTGTTGCAAAACAACTTCTTGCAGTTCCAGCCTTAACTATAACCGTTAAACGAACATTTTGTAATGAAGGCAACATTTTGGAGAAAGAAGATCAATATTGGCCCTCGAATTATTGGAAGCTCAAGTTTGTCTCGATGATTGAGAATAACCAACATGCGAAGTCAAGAAGAACTTTTACATTCATCATTATTCGACGAATGGGTTAATGATGGTTCAAAAACGACGACTTCTGACTCCAATGAAGGTAATTAGGTAAGTGAGGTGTAATTGTATCAAGGTAAGTAACGGAACTATGTGGACTTTGATTCTTCTAAACCTCGAGAGAATACGTGGACAACTTAATATAATTAAATCCAAACCCTTTTTTTTTATTTTTCACATTTGTAAAAATTAATTACTTGTATTCTATATTCTTTTTAATTACTTCTTGATGAAATTACGTTAAAGCCTTTTTTTTATTTTTCACATTTGTACAAATTAATTACTTATATTACATATTACTTATATAATTATATTTCTTAAATTTTATTAGTATTTTTTATTTAAATATGGTAGAGAATATTTATATTCACAATTATATTTAACAATTCCCTACCGAAACTAAACCGAACCGAGACAAAAATTGAGTACAACAATTTGTTAAAAAAAATTAAAAAAAATCCAGTTCAAACCAAACCGGAATAATTGACCAAACCGGTCCAAACCGTTATTCGAACCGACCTGCCCCTGGGCAGTTTGGTTCGGGTTCACTAACCAAAACCGACGGTTCCAAAACCGTTGCCAACCCTATCAATGGCACTAAGTTTATCATAGCTGCAGATGCAACTTCTTTCAAATACAGAAGTACTAGAAAACGCACTAAGGGAAGTTCCTGTCAATCAGGACGAGGATTTTGACAGAATTGGTTGAGGATTTCACCATCATTTTCTGGTGAAATTTCAGTTGACAAGCGAGTGTCTCTACGTCCTAGTCAATAGCATGGTTTCGGGCACATTGAAATGAATTTTGCCAAATTTTCCAGCTTCTAGTTACAACAGAGGTGCTACATCCTCAAAACTCGAGAAAACAGATGTCCTGCAGCAGAGTCGAGGCATAAAACTAATTTGGCAAATTCAAGACACTCATGGAAGGCCACAAAAGAGAAGGTTTTGAACCATTAATAGATTGAGAACAATGCAAGTAGTCAAATGATATCACATTTTTCCATAATGATGATCCAAACTAGCTGTGAACAGGCTGCTAACACTATGAGTGATCTGCAAGGTTCAATCCACCACTTACAATCTGCAGTTTTTAATCCACCTACTTGCAGTCTGCATGGCAATAAAAAGTGTGAAATCTAAAGCAACAAAGTTCTACAGTGAAGCATCTATTTTTCTGTTCAGGGCAAATGAAAGGCATCTAGCTGTACAACTTTGATATACCAAGCCAACCATACTGGAATTTCTTTGTCAGCGGTCTAGGCGGGATATTCTCCATTTCCAGAGCAAGGAGACAAAATACAACCCTTAAAAGAATAAAATATGGAAGAAAACAAACAGCCCTGTCAATACACATAATTGCACGCCAAAGGGTTCATCCAAGCAATAATAGCGACATGCCACACCAATGCTTCAAAGCAGCAGCATCACCAATTAGACACAACTATAATACAACACATTTAGCATAGACATAAAACCCTATTGGCATCATAAACTGCTTCACATCCCAGATACACTTTGCAATGCTGCAATCAGAGTTGCACAGGTATACTTGCACCTTCCCAGATGTTCTCGCTCAAGCAATTAGCAGGAAACAGAACAGGCAATTGAGTGTACAGGGGTTAAAGTATTACCAGCTGCGGATTTGAACCCAGCAGCAATTTCCAGGCGTTCCCAAATCAATCTTCGCTTTTCAGCTACAACACTTGACTTTGAATCTTCATCCAGCAACTTCCGTTGGCAGGTTAGTACCAGATCTTCATCCATCTCACAAAACATTTTTCTAATATTCTGAGTTAGGTGAAGGACTGCTTGGTTCCAGTGATTCTGGGTATTCCTCTCAAGAGCTGAGAAGACAAGAGGCACAATCACTTGCCGGTTCTGTGCAACTAGATTATGGATGCGCTCATTGTTCCATAGCAAGTGAGCTCGTTCAGCGACCTGGGAAAATTAAATAACTTCTTTAGTTTATTTGCAAACAATTTTTTCAAATAAGTTGTCTACTCAGAAACTCATCTAATTTTACACTAATAAAAAAAATCTCCAGTTCACCAAAGCAGTTTTTCAGCATAACTGCGATGAAGTGCCAAGAAAATAGTCCATAAAGTCAGAACGTTAAATTAGCTGATCACTGGAAACTTGAAAGTGTCCTTCAATTGACTACGGTTAGCATTCATCCTAATAATCATGTAAAACTTCTAACGAGCAACAACCAGGTTTCTGCATTTTAATTGTTCTATTTATTATTATGGATTGAATGTAACCAAGAATATCACACATAAACTAGATTATGAACCAGTGCAGGCACACACGTGAGCTTGGTATCATCCCTAATATAACAACTAAATTTACATAATGTGAGACGAGGGAAGGTGGATGAATAGGAATGAAAAATATATGGATTTATTAATTTATAAGTTCAATTTCAAGATGTATATAGAAGAGAGAAAAAATAAATGGATAGGAAGAGAAAATGGTAGATATTAATAAATGACTTAAATAGTGAAATTAATAAATAAAATTAATTTATTAAAAATAACCATAAGTGATAAAATTAATATCGTTACTCAATAATTTATATGAAACAGTGAGGAAGGTGAATGATAGGATAATAAAATTGTAGATATTAATGTTGCCAAATTAAAATAATTTAATTAAAATAAATATGATTATTAAATTTAATATCATTAATTATTGCGTAATATCATAAAAAATGAAAAAATGTCAACAATCATGAAAAAATAACGAAAAATACAGAGACATGCCACATCATTACACTAAAGTCACATTTCGTGTGTTACCCTTGCCCGGTATATATATTTAGTATAAGATGCTGCTATTTTAACTTTTAAGGTAAGGCATTAATAGCAGAGCTTCAAGCATCTTCATGGAATAAGAACAATTTATACACCAGATAGTGTCACATCAGTTAAGCAAATCCAATAAGATGCTAGGCAAAGAGAACGCCATTTTGTGACAAGAAGCAAGGTACCTTAAAACTGTTCTGGCTAAGTAATAAGGATGTTATGGGCAATAATAACACAAGAAAAATATCATCACAAAATATTCTTAGTAGTCACATACATGAAAGAAATGAGTTTCGAAGAGTTCAAAATTAATAATAAGACGTTACCTGGTAATGGGAGCTATTGAGGCAACATCCTATGCGCCGAAACACTGGGACCATGATCTTCTGAAACTCATCCATACTAGTCATTTCTAAAATCTCCTCTAGCTCACTTATAAACATCAACTCCTTTTGGCTATTGGT
>CAODLS010292470.1:0-33779 GCA_948243855.1 Flueggea neowawraea | reverse complement strand
TTGAAATTGAAGGAAAGAGGATAATTGAGAACTACCATTTGAGAACAGAGCCTCTTCCATCATAATGTTCCCCCCACTTCTCCCACCATGACTGTTCATTCAGTCTACCATACTTATGTGCTCCTTTCTCAGTCCAGCCTTTAGCATCATATTTCTCCCACCTTAAAAAATCAAAGCACAATTAACATGCAAAACTTGGGAGTGAATATTCCATTTAACCCTGGTTTTTGACAATAACTTACCATTTCTCATACCATCCTGCATTTTCAGTGCCTGATTTTGCTTGTTTCTGTGCACTCCTCTCTATCCTCGCAAGATTGCTACAATAACAATGGGAATCATTTATTGAGGAGAGGTGCCATCCATGATAAACGGGAGACAATTTTTTCATGGCGAAGCTTTCTATTTAATTTTAGGCAAAGACTAGTCAAGACTAACCTCCATTCATCTTGATGAAGCACCTCTTGCCATGTTTCCCACCATGAATCCCCTTCAGCGTTCCTTCCAGATTTCTCGACACCTATTAATTACTGACTTGATTAGTTACTGACAAAGTAAGGAAATGAACACAAACAAAGTGTCTCATGTCAAGTGCACTAAGAAAATTATAAAGTAGGCTATATACCTAGTTCTTTGTATCCAGTCCAGTCACTTTTCTCCCACCACTGTCAAGTAGATCAATAAATCCAATTAAACGCATCCACCTGGGATGATACCTCATGGAGTTATGAAAGCAATGCAAATGTAGCATCGCAAAAGAAAAATCATGCCATAAACTAGAAGTTCACAATGTAATTACCATATATTCTTTATCATTACTCTTCAAAGCTAGTTAGAAATATATACAATTACATGCCCTTAAACAATTCCAGGCATGAAGGAAAACAAATTAAAATTGAGTGAACGGCCAAATTTAACCAAATGGAGAGCTGCACTCAACTGATGATTTAACTACAAGGGAGCAGAAAAAGAGGGAATTTTTGAATCATATAACAAATTAAAAGCATGGATACTGATAGAATACATATTACCAAGGTGACAAGTCTCAAAAGATATAGAAATTCTCATGCTACAATAAGTGATCTTTTTTTTCTGAAATCTGTTTTAAAAGCTAGAGGCACGAAATTTACTGTGGACAACAGTTACTAATTAACTTATACAAACTCGATTCCAGTTGGATTCATTCATATCACCAAATTCATACATGCAAATAAGCATATCATTGAATTGATTTTGTACCGTTTCTTTCCATTCGGAGGAACCATCATGGGATTGACCGCCCATCCGTGTCCATCTACATCTGTATCCATTTTCACCCAAATCCTCACCACTTTCTCGATACCAAGTACTTCCATCTTCATTGGTGCCAGTCTCATTAATATTTTCATTCAACAAGTTGATGCCCCAGTCTTTCTCATTTGCAATACCAGTATCTACATTGACGGAACCAACAAATAAAGCGTTCTCCATTAGGCATCACGTCTAAAAGTAATATTAGCTTATCAATATCATCCGGTAAACGGAGTTACACTTAGCTTACCTCTCTTTGGCGGAGTATCTCGAGACTGAGGACCAGAATTTCTTGGAGAACAGCGTGGCTGAAACTTTTCTTGCTTTGTAACAAAACGAGACCTAAACAGAACCAGCAAACAATCAATTCGATAGTCAGCTCAAAGATTGTGTAGATAACAAAAGGAGAGATAACAATTCTATATATATTTAACAAATAAAGTACGAACGAAAGTGTCGGAGGAGTTAGTGGAATGCGGTGTCGTACTGAGGAGACGCAAACGGCAATGCGCGAGGGGCTTGTACTCTGACGCCACGAGGACTTTTCTCCTCGACATTGTCAACGCCGGTAACCGACGCATTGTTTCTCCGGATAGGAACCATAGGGTCAGAGCAACAGCAAGTGATTGGACTCACTCGGAGCCGCTCTGCAGCAAGTGGCAACCTCCTCTTCCTCCTCCTGAACTCCGATCCGTCGCGGACAGCACCGGAAACCGGAGCATTGCGGAGCCTACTGAGCTTGAAATCGAGATGAGCGCCGAAATCTCTAGAAGTAGCAGCCATTATTACAAAAATGCCATAGACCGGAGGAGCGTTAGCTGGGACGAGTGTAGAGAAGGACTAGAAGTTGAAATTTTATTGACAGAGAAAAAAAAAATAGTATAGTTTAAATAGAGAAATGGTGTTGGGAAGTGGGGAATGAGGGAGAGGAATCTTTGGGTTGGGACATTGAAGTGGATTTGACTTTGACGGCGATGGACTTTGGTTGCGGGAGAGAAGAGAGAGTTATATGCGGTGGATGTTTCGGTGGTGGTTGAGAGAGAGAGATCAGATCGGTGTAGGATTCTTCAGCCATGGCTACGAATCCCGGAGGATTTAATCTTACACGTGAGTTCAAGGTCCCACTTTACATCCCTACTGCCTCTCCCCCTTTGCCACGTTTCCTATCTTTAGCCGTCACTTTTTTTTTTCCCCCGTATACGGCTTCTTTCTTGGACCTGTTTCTGCTTGCCTGGAATGATTAATAATTAAAAAAAAAGAATTTACAGCTGATTACAAAAAAGATCTACTGCAGTTGAAATGATTGATAGAAAAATGTCCCTTAACAAATTTTTTTTTGAAATTAGTGGTTACCACAAAAATTTACTGGTGGTTGCAGATGTTATAAGTAACGTGCAACTGAATTTAGCACGACAAGACTTCTTTTTTTCTTTTCCTTTATTTCAAGAACGAAGATCTTGTCGATGGAAATCTTTGCCGATAACAACGTGGAATCAGGATTAGGAACGAGTTCTCTCCGGTCCACGTAGGAAAAGCAAAATCTGAGCTTTTCAGAAGGTGCACTTTCACCACGTGTCAGTAGCTGGAGGGCTGATGACATGGGAGGACACCTGTTGACCATGAACTTTTGGGTGTGGATAAGGTGAAAGCGTAATGGCTTGCGTGTCATGCAATACGTGGCAGCTGATACATGGTGGCTGAGGCTGCCACGTCGCCCAGTGACTGGACAAATGGGGAAAACATGGGTTTCTGCTGTTGGACGAGGAAACCAAACATTTGGTAATCTGACTCATGTCCCTCTGCATATGGATAAGATTAATGTCATGTCACTACCACATGCCAAAGTCTACATTTGATTGTCAAAACTTTTGGAAGAAGAGGACTAATTACAGCCATTTGTTTCGTCCCCACTTTTCTCCTTTTCTCGCTTCCGCTTGATGGTATCTTAAGAAGCCCTACCTTTGCTGAAGACGGCTCTCGGCCTCTCTCCGGATCCAATCAAGGCAGTTAGAGCGATAACTATGAAGTTTTAGCTCAAAACTTTATGTAGTTCAGATGTTTTGATGTTCTCAAATCACAAGTTCCAATCAAATGCAACAGGGCAAGAATTAATAATAGCGAAATATGAATGTTGGCATACACATTTACTTCTGAGGGACTGAATAATGCGAAAGAGGGGTGTAAGCACCTTCAAATACAACATTGCTCTGAGTGTTTCAATCCACATCCAACTTCTCGACGAACTGACATGTTCATAATAAACATTTCTCAATCCCACGTACGCACCATTGCTGAGTATCGAAAGAACCCAGACTATATTGCACAGGGATTATCTGCCTTTATTTATTTGCAAGAAAGGGCTTTACTGATTCTACAACTACCTGTGAGAAACAAAAACGAAGAATTAACTCATGAAAAAATTTTGAGCATTATAATTGGTGATTATGAACATATGTATAACCCATATCCGCTCAACAGCAGTATGCGAACACAGATATTCTTACCCTTCCACATAGGATAAAGATGCAAATATCCAAGGTTCCCGCGTACTCCAAGCAAGGCCTACCATAACCGAAAATATTTATCAGGTCGAGTTAAAAGAAATTTTAGAAGATACAACATGACTAACAGGTCATTTTGATCACCATAAACACAATCTTCATAATCGCCATACGTGTTCAATACTGAATCAGCTTGCCCAGTTGGCGATTCAACCATGCTGCCAGGGACAAAATCAAATGTTATACTCTGAATAAACTGAAAAATGAAATAAAAGTCGCAATGTAGGGAAGAAATACACCTTTCAGATAACTCATCACTGACAGATGTAGAGGCCAACCACAAGTTAACTGTAGACTCCGTACATCCACTCTGCAAAAGCTACCTCTGTTCAGCATAATTTAAGCAAAGTATAAAAACAGAAGAGGTGCAACGCTTAACTTCGATAATGATAACGATCATCTAGAGAACTAACGGCTTCAAAAGATGCAAACAGATATTCGATGCTGCCGCCTCGTTTAAAAGAATCGTTGACCAAGATATTCCAACAAAGATCCATGCCTGACTGCATAATCCGTTCAAACCCAACCTTGCTGATTTATGGTTGACAGCAATTCATATTTTTAAGAAGAGATATCCTTTCATTAAGCACTAGAGGTACTTGTGGTGATATTAATTTTATGCATATGCACATAAACGCGTAAGTGTGAGGGGGAGAGAGAGCTAACCAAGATCAGGCCATCATATTCAGGATTACAAGTGACAGCCCATGTCCTGCCAATGTTTGGAAACACAATAATGGAATTATAAGTATCTGACCCATTTTCGAGGAAAATCCATGGAAACACAAAATCCATGGAAAACACCACTCTCAATGAAAGTTTGTATGTACACACCAGTGTGTATGACCAGGAAGCTCTTTGATGGGGACCTTTGGCATTCTAAGATCCCATATGTGTATCCCTGATTCATCCTCTGCAGAGACCTGTCATAATTAAGTTCAAAATGCTAAAATATAGATAGGATTGGCACTGATATTGTTGCCAAAGTAGAAATTACACATACGACAATTTATGAGCAGTAATAGGATTTCCAAGAGGACATTTTGGTAAGGAGCTCTTACAGTAACATTATAAATTAACACAAAGTGCACATGCACACAGACAAGCATGCACCAGAGGAGTTTGTCGTATATAACAATGAAATATGATTCAAGAAAAAAATTATGCGCTGAGGCATAATATGATCAATAAATGCCTAAAAGAGACAGAGTGAGCTACATTCTTACAAGTATATGCTTCTTCTTCTTGTCATAGTCGATTTTGCGGACATGGGAACACTCAATTGAATTTGTATTCCTAAAAAAGAAGCACATTGTTCAAAATGAGACCCACTATAGTTAGCTGTTCTACAGGAACCACTCAGCTGTGGTTGAGACAGAATTAAGATTCTGGAGTTTGACGCATATAGAATACAATGATCTTTATCCAAGATATTAGACCAATCAAAGAAATACACAGTGAAGGAAATCAAAGCAGAAATTCTCAAGGCTCACTTAGCGCATATGCATTCAGATAACTAAAAGTGCTAAAATTTTCCTCGTCAGGGAAAAGAACAATATTAATAACAAATTATCAATATACCAGTGTCTACATTGACAATGATGAAGACAAGCTAACAGAATCATTTTCAAAAAAAAAAAACAAAAGGAAACATAACATACTTCATTGTTCGCAGATCCCAAAACTGGATAGAGGATTCACAAGTTGCAGCAATGGAATTCATGTCATTCGGATCCCATGCTCCGCCAGATAAGTAATGCAACATACCACCTGACTCCTTAGATTGTACCTGGGTTTTTGGCAACATCCAAGTAAGTATCAGTGTTAGAATTCAAGAGTGAAAGTGACATCAGTATTCACATTTCATGCTAGTAGTAAATCTGATTCAGTTTGAAAAGGTTGAGGCTGCTTAAGAGTAACAATACATACTCAGACATTTCATTGGTGCAGCACACAGAAACATCATTATGCCAAAGAACAAACATGGATATACCTGGGCTGCTTTTCTAGAACAATCTAAACTCCACAAAAATATATTTTCCTCGTCAATGCTGATGAACTTATCATTTCTCCCTGATGGCCACCACAAAACACTGTTCGGCACAGCCATACAAATGAGCTAAATAAAACTATGCAATTAGAAAGTAACCAGCAATGATACAAGTACAATCTTGAACCATATAACACTACAAGTAAATGCTTATCACATGAGACGACAATAAAATTATCCTCTGGATCATTAAGTGTGGAAGGTCAGACCTTCAAAACATACTGGTGATACCTCAAACATTTTTCTTTAAGTAATTTCCTCTCCGTTGGTGTCCTTTAGAAAACTAAATCCAATCCAATAGCTAATAACCAATTTAATTTCAGAAATACTATGGAAAAAAAGAGTAAATAAATAGGTATGGACAAAAAAACTTGCCAATTGATCTTGCCAACGTGTGCGTCAAGCGAAGCAATCTTTTCCAACTGGGGAGAATTTAACTGGCCATATAACTCAGGAATCTGCCACACGGCCGCTCCATAAGATGGAGTAGACTCTTTTAGCCACTCAGTTGCAAGAAAATGCAAGCAAATGCGGAATTAAATAATATTTTAATTGGACAGGAAACGTAAATTTACTAGTCTCCGAACAGCAATAATGTCAAGAAGAACGTCATCGTCGTGTTACCAGTGGAGAAAACAGAGGAGAAGATGCGTTGATCGAAGGAGCATGACGAGAGGTCCCAGATCTCATTTGGATGAGAAAACAAACCCTCGCATATGAGTTCAGTTCCTCCTGAAGATAGCCTAATCAGATGCACCTGCAATACATTTTACTTCACTCAAATCAAGCTCTATAAGTTTCTAATTTAATCAAGAAATAAAAATGTCAAAAACAAAACCTCGTTTTCTTCTCTGAGACTGAGAGTGCCGGTGATGAAGCCGGTGTGATCGGTGTCTGCCTTTACATCTGATATGCATCTAGCCTGCACTTCGAAGTCGATTAAGGATATGAATATGCAGACTTCAGAATCCGGTTTGTAAGGTTCAGCATGTTCACCTGGTATTTCAGGCCGTAGCCTATCCCTGAGGCTTGCATTTTCTCCTCCTTCTCCCGCTAGCGCGATCCAACTATCATTACTTCTTTTCAATCGAATTTATGTTTTTCTTTTCTTTTTGTCTTTATTTTGCTTAAATTAAGGGTTAAATGTTTTGCTGTCTTATGCTTTGGTCAAACATTCTCTTCAGTCCTACCATTTAAAAAATAAATGATCTGCTTTACAAACTTGGCAGATGTTAATACAAATAACAGATATCGTTTAATTTGCTGAGGTCAAAGCTTTTTACTAAAAAAATCTTTTGTAATTTTTTAATGACAATTTTTTTTTTGAAGTCTTTAATGACAAACTTTAAAGCCCACTTAACCAAAAAATTTTGGACGAAATCTATAGCAGTCCACAAAATTTATTATATTATTCATTTTGATATTTACTAGTTTTAAAATAGTTTTTTTGTCCATCCGTCTGTCACTGTTAGTCAAATATAAATGATTACGTTAAATTTTTTGACGTGATACAAGGAACCTGCTGAATTTAAGTATTTAATGATACAAATACCCTTATATTATTCTCTCTCACTTCAGCAAAACCACTGTCTCTCTCACAACTCTCTCTCTCTCCCATCGTTGAACCCAACCACACCAACAACCACCACCACAACCGCCATCTCTTTCCCATTACCACCATTGTCAAAATCAACCACCAATTCATCTCACAAGCTGCCAAACAACAATCAATAAAACCTAGTCATGACGACAAAACCCAATCAATTCAAACAACAGCAACAACAAACCTCAAACAAACAAAATTGAATCACACCCACAACCACCACCACACCCAGAAACCACTAAACAAACCAAGTCCCATCACCAACATTGGCACCACAGTCACTAACACCGATCTCCACATTTTACTCAACAATAATACAATTTTGTAACACAGCGAGACAGAAACTCACCACCAACCTGAAGCTCACAAAAGAGCGCACCCTCACTCACAGAGAGAAGGAAACAACAGATAGGAAGAGAAAGAGAGAGAGAGAGAGAGAGTCTCTCTCCATAGATTCTATTGAACCAATCAAAGAAGACCCCACAAATCTCCACATTTCACTCAACAATAACGCTAGTTTCCTCCTATTTCCCTTTAGGTTAATCCCAATTCCCACTCCCACTTAAACCCCTCTTTCTCTCTTCTAATTTTTCAATTCTATTCTTCTTCTTTCCACAGATGGTCGCGACAAATGGAAGCGACGGAGGCGGGACCCCCAAATCAAAGGAAAACCCCTAAAATGTGACGACGATGATGACGTCGTTCCTACCGACAAAGATAATAATAATATCGATAATTCTGAGGAGCAGCCTCAGCCCTTCGATCCGAACCCTCATGAGACTGAGGTTCTTGGTAAAGGTGGGGTTCAATTGTGTGATTTGCCTCCGATTGTTCAGCACTCTATGACTCGCCCCCATGCGGCGTTATCGTTGTGGTTGCGATCAAGAGGGCGAATGGGAGATGGGGGAGAGAGAGAGAGAGAGAAGTAGTGCGTGAGACAAAGAGGATGGAAGAAGAAGAAATAATGGGTATTGTGGTTTGGGTTTCGGGGTTTGGGTTTTGTGGTTAGGTTAGGTTGTGGTTTTGGGTTAGAGAGAGTATGTGGTTTTGGGTTGGCTTAAGAATTAGTTGTTAAAGTGGTTGGTTTGGTTTGTTTCAATTTATGTGATAAATTGATTTAAAATTAGAGGACAAGTTAGTCTTTTTATGCTTTTTTGTTAGGTTTGATTGACAGTGTTAAGGTCCAAGGACTGAAGGCTATTTTAAAACTAGTAGGAATCGGGATAAACAATATACTAAACCTCGAGGACTGTCATGAATTTCACCCAAAAATTTAATGACAAACTTTAAAAACCACTTAACCAAAAACCCAAAAATAAACCAACCAAAAGCTCAACAATCAAACCAACCCAACTCTTCTACTTCCTCTTCAACACACCTCACTGTACAAGTCTCTTCCTCTGCTTTCAGCCATTGGATTCAACTTAAACAATATATCAACAAACTATTCAGCCATTTTGCATCTGTAGTTGTAGAACTTAAAATAACTAATGCCCAGTTCACAATCAACAACGTCCTGAGAGGTGGCAGAATTGAAGAGCCAATAACAATAAAGCCAACATAGAAGAACCCAACACAAAATTGAAGAACAATATTTATTTCCAGAATTTGTGTTTTTTACTTGAATAAAACTTATAATAATAATAATAATAATAATAACTCAACAGCTCTCTTTTCTCCAACATCGTTTCCACAAATTCAAATCTCTTTGTTCCTACTTCTTTCCCTATCCTTTTCTACTCTTCGATCCATATCGACCTCCCAATGCTCCCGATCCTTCTCTCTTTTCCAATCTCATTCCAATTTGATAATTGTGAAATTTGGTTATTTTTGGTGGTATTTAATATGTGCTAATGTTCTTTTGTGTGTGTTAATGTGTGAATTAGTGGGTTATACGAGTTAGTTTTGGAATAAATGTGTCTTTATGGATGTTTTAAGTTATTGTCCATTTTTAATGTGTTTAATAGAGACTTTATTTTGTGTTTTTAATTGGTCAAGAGGTGGATATTGGCTTCTGTGTTAAATGACATTTGGTGCAGGTGACAACTATTAGAAGTGACAATTAAAGATGTCATTGATGTGCACAACTTTTATCTCAACCGTGAGAAAAGGAAGGCTTGATGCAGTGTCTCGACTGAGATTTTTGTCATGACCGAGACAAACTAGGCAGCTAACAAGGACGGTTTTCACTTGGAGAAACTTAAGGGTGACGCATTGGTAACTTACCTAAAGTGCACTAAAACTCATTCAATGGATAATTTAAGATGACATCTTGGAAGAAGGCTATAAATACTCCTCTTTTGAAAGGAAATGGTTACCACAACAGCATTCAACATACCACAACACAATATCATTCTCATTCATTGCAAAGAAGAGCAAGGGAGAGGTCTCGAAGACAAAGGCGAGAGGAAGACATCGAGCTATTGCAAAGAGTTCTCCTTCCTCCTCTATAATTCTATTTCATTTGATGGATTTGATTATTGTTGTTGTTGTTTTATTTCCTTTTATTTCTATAGATAGCTAAATATTTTGTAGGAATTAACTCTTGAAGAATTCTTTTAAGGTTTAACTTTTGGATTTAATAAAATCTATGCGGTGTTTATTGCATTTCATTGTTCTAATTACAATTGAGATATTGAATTAGATTATTTGTGTTATGTGTGCAATAAGAGTTGTAACATAATAGACCTATAAATATCGGGTCAGTTAAGAATCATTAAGAGATCGTAAAGATTAACTAATTGCTCAAAGGGATGCTTAATGCATCAATTGGTATAACTTGAGTTGGAATTGGTAAATGAGAGATTATAATTTCACTCTTGTTATCTAATTTGATAGTTAGTTATTGCTTGAGAGAGGATAACTAAAATTATTGGATATCTAGAGCCTTAACATCAATAAACCTAAAGGAAAAACTAAGAGAGAATGTGGATAGTGTTAATTCCTAAGTTTTGAACTTGATTGCTTGTTAGAACATTAGTTGAGTTTTAAGTTTATGCTTCAATTCTTTTATTTTATTAATCATCTTATTTTTATTATCTCAAACAAACTGAAACTAAATTGCTTAGTGGATCAATCCATAGTCTTCGCGGGAATGATATTTTTACTACTTGAACAACCGTGCACTTGCAGCTCAACACAATTCTCTGTCCATGCTCCTTTCTCGATCCAATCTCTGAACCTCTCTCTTCTCCCATCTCTGTCTCTACTATCTTCTTGCCCTCTCTCTATTCTCCAATCTCGCTTCATTTCTCTATCCCTTCAGCAACCACCAACATCAACCAAACCCACTAAACCAATGAAAGAAAGAAAAAATATCACCAAATTAAGGGAAAAAAATCTTAGCAAACTAAAATTGAAACAGAGGGCTATTGAATTTTACGAAGAGCAAGGAGGCTGAGAGAGAGAGAGGATACGACTCCAGTAAGGTGGCGACTGTGTGATGAGAGCGAGGGGGCTATGACAATGGGTTTGGTCTGGTGAGTTCTTGAAGAAGAAAAGGGGTTGGGTTGGCTAGAGTTTTGGAGGAGACAAAGAAAGGAGCTGAGAAATTCAAAGAGGGGTGGAGAGAGGACCTGAAGAAGGTTGGTGAAGATGGTAGGAGTAAGAAGAAAATAAGGGTTGGTTTTAGGTGGTTAGGTTGGGTTTGTTTTGGGTTAGCTGGGTTGGACTGATTTGTGACTTGTGAGTGTGTTTGTAAGGGTTTGGTGATTATTTGGAGAAGAGAAAGGGTTAGGCTAGTTAGGGTTCGATTGATTTAATGGTTGGGCAATTTTTTTTGACTGGGTTAGGTTGATTTAAGTTAGTTGGATTCATTATATATATTTTAAAGAAAAATAATGTTAGTCTATCTTTTTTAAAAAGAGGGGTAAAATAGACTTTTTTTGTCATGACCATGACTAAAACTGTATATACACGAGCGTGCATTGCATACAATATACATTGATCTAAAGTTACATACATTGTCCATGTGGTTAGAGAATCTTTTAGAGAGAAAAAAAAATTATAAGTGATAAAATTTTTATCAATAGGAGAACCAGGATTCAAAAGTGCGACATTTACGAAAGAGAGGTAAATCGGTGATTTCATAATTACATCTAAATAATTGTATAAATTAGCGTTATTCAGTTACTTCAGGTTTAAGTATCCTTAAGTGTTAATAAACGGAGCAGATAGAAAGAACAAAAGTGGAAGTTTTTTATTGGACCAAACTAAGCACATCGCCACCTCGTGCTTAATCAAAACATGATAAATGTGATGTTAAGCAAGTAGGACTCATTTGTTTAAGAACAGATTTTCTTAGTAAATTCGTTAAGAAAGCTAGAAATTGTCAGTTTCGCGTCCACTGCATCCTAAGAGTAAAATAAGTGATTCTCTTCATTTTTATCAATTTAATTTTTGTTATAACATGTATTTAGAGGTATGAATGTTGACTAAAGGGATTATAGCACGAACTAAGCATAAACTCATATGAATTGGTATATGGGTTTGTTAGCGTCTAGATTTTAGTCTATATTGTAACCTTGTTTTGATGCATTTAGAGACGTATTTATTCAAAGTGTAAAGCATGAAAGTTATTTATTTTTGTGTCTAGTATATGTTTGTAAAGTTTCAGATTCTAATTATAAGTATAACGGACTGTGGATATTAAAAAGTGTAAACAGGTCTAATCTGGCGGAAGTTGTAGTTCCTTATTGTGCGTAAACCTCATCTAGGTGCATTAGAGTCTGATATTTGGTATAAGTAAACCCTTATATATTTTTTATATGTTGTTTAAATTTTAGAAAAAAATAAGTTCGTTTGGTTATCGACGAGAGAGGAAAACGCAAACTGACCAGAATGTGTGAATAGGCTTAATTTGCATTTGTCAGTTGTCGTTGAATATGGGACACCTATAACAGTGGTCTAGAACATATGATAATGTATAATTCAAACCATATTGCATGTATAAATACATATTAGAAGTGTCCACATCTTAACATGCGTCATTCGAGCATCGCATGCATACGCTAATACATACGCATTTTGTATTGGAAGGAAATTGTGTGATTATGTGTATTATGTGAGAAGGGCTATACAAAGGCTCCAGAACCAAGTTAGGAGACTGAAACTTGCTTGGTTTTTTGAGTGAACCCATTACGTACTTTACGTGTTATATTGTATGATATATTGTTATTGTTATGAGCTGAAATGAAATATGTGGAATTATTGGCATTGGTTATTGTTAATAATCTAATTATGGGTTATTGATGATTTTTTATGTGATACACACTTGAATATTTATGATGAGATGTTGGACACAATGTATATGAGTTATTGAAAATGATATTGAGATACATTTGTATATATGTTTTGCATCTGATTCCATGTAGCTTAAAAGGAATGGTATGGCCAATGTGTTCATATATGTGCAATTCCATTGGAAATATTGGTTATATGAGAAAGTAGATGAAACTAAGTGCTATACACAGCTAAAACTCGTATGAGCCATCTCTTGTACTTTCTACTATATTGGACTGGCCAGCGATTTATTTGATTTATATGTTTAGACCTACGAGTCAATTCTATTCGTACTGGAAAGATCCTTGATATCTATTATATTGGAAATTCGGGGCAATACTTGACATATTAGGCAATTACCGAATTAAACGGATTTTCATTGAATACTTATTGAACATGGATTATTGTTATCTATTGGATTGATTGTTTATATTATACCTTATTATAATGTTTTATATATGTTGGATTCCTCATTGAGTTGTGACTCATATAAAACGCTAAATTTTTTTCAGGTATCAACAAGTTAGCTTTTGTGTCGATTTCTAGGCTTGTGCACATAGCGATGTGACAGTGGTCCAGATGTCGCGATCACTCTCTCTCTCCTTACCACTTATGCATATAGGGTTATAAGGCTGAGATCTTTGCGGATAATCACGTAACACTTTTGTTTACCAAATTTGGCTAGTATTATATGACAGATTTTATGTTTACAAGTTTAGTTTTATTTACGAACACCTTGTTGTGACTTTACTGCTAGTTTTATATTGAAGAACTTGTTGTAAATTTATTTGTATATATGTAAGTATTGTTATATGCTATGAACCAGGTGAACCCAACATATTTCAAACATTATAATAAGGTATAATATATACAATCAATCCAATAGATAACAAATAATCCATGTTTAATAAGCATTCGATGCAAATCCGTTTAATTCGGTAATGGCCCAATATGTCAAGTATTGCCCCGGGTTTGCAATATAATAGATCTCAAGGATATTTCCAGTACCAATAAAATTGATCCGTATGTCTGATCACATAAATCAAATAAATCGCTTGACAGCCCAATATAGTAGAATGGACTAGAGATGACTTATACGAGTTTTAGCCGCGTATAGCACTAAGTTCCATCTACTTTATTATATAACCAATATTTCCAATGAAATTGCACATACATGAACACATTGGTCATACCATTCCTTTTAAGCCATATGAAATTAAATGCAGAACGTATACACAATATAGCTCAATAACATTTCCCATAGTTCATATATTGTGTCCTGCACTTTATAATCACTACTTGATTGTATATCATATACAAATTCACCAATATCACATAATCAGATAATGTACAATAACCAATACAAATATTTTCATATATCTCATATAAGCTCATAGTAATACCAATATTTCAGACAATGTACAATATAGCACGTAAAATACGTAATGGGTTCACTCATAAGACAAAACAAGTTTGAGTCCCTTAGCAAGCTTCTGGAGCCTCTCCGTAGCCGTTCTCACCTAGTACACATAGTCACACAATTGCCTTTCAAAACCGAATGCTTATGTACCAGCATATGAATGCAATGCTCGAATGATGCGTGTTCCAATGTGGACACCTTTAATATGTACTTATACATGCAATTTGGTATGAATTATACATTATCATATGTTCTAGACCACCGTTATAGGTGTCTCATATTCAACAACAATTGTCAAAATGCAAATTAAGCCTATTGCACATCCTAGCTAGTTTGCGTTTTCCTCTCCTGTCGATAACCAAACGAACTCATTTTGTTCTCAAATTTAAACCACATAAAAAACACATATAAGGGTTTACTTATGCCAAAAATCAAACTCTAATGCACCCAAGTGAGGTCTAAGGACAATATGGAACTACAACTTCCGCCAGATTAGACCTATTTACACTTCATATCCAAAGTCCGTTATACTTATACTTAGCAACCTTTTGATCTTGTAATCAAGTATTTGCACTGGTTCCTCAATATAACTCAGATTCTCTATGATATCTATTAGTTCATTCTGAAGCACATATGAAGGATCTAATCGGACCATCGAAGCATACTAACATTGAAAACATCATGGATCCGTGATAGCTCTGGTGGAAAGGCTAAACGATAAGCAAATGGACCGATCCTCTCAAGTATCTCGTAAAGACCAATGTATAGTAAACTCAGTTTGCTTTTATTTCCAAATCTGATTACCCATTTCTAAGGTGAAACTCATAAAAATACCTTTTTACCAACTTCATACATCATATCCATACGATGTTGGTCCTCGTTGTTGGATCAAGGGTGATCAACATTAAGTTTCTTTTTATTTTTTGATGATAAGCAAAATGTTTGACTTGAAGAGAAACAAGTTGGAGAGCTCGGACTTGCGAAATAATCCACTGCAAGTGCTTCATGTATGTTAGAAGTGTCACGTACGTGAGATAGGGTCTGAAGAAAAGCAGAAGCTACTGGAACTCTCTGAAGCACGTTTCACGTACGTAAGTAAATGTTAACGTACGTGTGTTGTAATTGACGTACGTCAGATATAAGTTCACGTACGCAAAGCTTGCTCAAAGATGATCAACGTACGTGAGATGAGAAACCAACGTATGTGAGCTGCAAAGATTCTCAGATGACATACGTGAGAGTGGCACATATAGCTACAACGGGCAGAAATGTACTCCAATGGCTAGTTTATCTCCACCAATGGTCATATCACTTGGAGAGGCTATAAATACATCAAGGAAAGACAGAAAAACATGGATGATCATATGCGTTCAAGTCCTAATCATTTTCATCATTCCCATCACTCCAAAACACCAAATCAAGCTAGAGATCAAGATTCAAGCTTCAATCTCAAATACTCAACTATAGCATAGAGCTTTCATTTTTTGCAAATGTTTTTGTAAAACACTTTGAGAGTGAGAGAGGTTTGTTGTGAACCTATAGAAAATAACATTGTAATGACTTTAGAGGTAATCAACCTTGTATGCTTTAGATGTGTGAGTCGCAATCAACCTTGTTGGCCTTAGAGAGGTGGGTCGCAATCAACCTTATTGGCTTTAGAGGTGTGAGCCACAATCAACCTTGGTGTAAGACTTTGTTGGATTGAGTCGTAATCAATCTCCGATATAGTGAAAAACCTAAGTGAGACTTAGGTAGTGGACGTAGGCATGATTGGTCGAACCACTATAAATTACGGTGTTGTTTTCTCTCTCACTTCAACTCACTTTCGCTATCTAAGCTCAACCAAGGCATCATTGGCAAAATTCTCCAACACGCGTAACTCTTTTGTCTATCTTGGGCGGCTTTAATTCGACCCCTTACTATTTTCACCTTGTTAACGGTTTCCTGTATCAATTTTGGGCCTTCTAACACTCGCATACCTTCTTTGTCTCAATAAAATGGAAATCTGCATTTCTTGCCATATAATGCTTTGTATAGTGTCATACCAATACTACTATGATAATGATTGTTGTAAGCAAATTCCATCAAAGCAATATATTGATCCCACGAACCTTGGAATTCAAGCACACAAGCTCGAAACATATCCTCTAATGTCTGGATAGTCCTCTCTGATTGTTCATCTGTTTGTGGATGAAATGCAGTACTAAAATTAAGTTTAGTGTTAAGAGCTCTTTGTAAACTCTCCCAAAATCGAGAATTAAAATGTGGATCTCTATCAGAAACAACAGATACTGGTACACCATGCAATCTGACAATCTCGTCAATGCACTTCTTTGCTAATCGCTCAAGTGTGCATCCTCATCTGATAGGCAAGAAATAGGCTGACTTGGTTAATCAATCAACAACTACCTAAATAACATCGTTCTTCTTTGGGGTTTTCGATAATCTGATAACAAAATCCATTGTAATTCTCTCTCATTTCCATTCTGGAATAGGTAATGATTGTCACTTGCTAGCTGGTGCCTGATGTTCAATCTTGACTTGTTGACAAGTGAGGCATTTTGCAACAAACTCAGCAATATCTTTCTTCATTTTTAGCCACGAAAATTGAGTCTTCAATGTCAAATGTGTTTTGGTAGATCCTGGGTGCATAACATATGGCACGCAATGTGCTTCTTCTATGATTTTCCTACGTAAATTTTCAACATCTTGTACACAAAGTATATTCCCAATCATCAAAGTTCCATCAGGTTGAATCACAAATTCAACATACTTACTCTGTTTCACACTTGTTCATATCCAAAGTCCATTATACTTATACTTAGCATCTGAAACTTTATAGTTAAAACAGTTTATATCAGGCCTAGGAGAATCTAGTGGTAGATTTGGAAAGTGTAAAGAGTATCCAGCCTTATCTCAAGCATCTAAAGGTGGAAATAGCAGGGTTGGATTTTTTGGTTTTAAACGGGGATCATTTGGGTCTTTATCTTATTCAGGTCGAAGACAGAAATCCACTTACTCAAATCAAAAGCCTTATTGTTCCACTTGCGGAAAACATCACTTCGGTGAGTGTTGCATGAAAGTGGGTGGATGTTACTATTGCGAAGATATGGGGCATTATCTTTGTGGTTGTCCTAAGTGTTTAGAGACAGGAAAAGCTAATTCAGCACCAACCGTTCATGGATCGAGAATGTCAGGTGTTCCTTTCTGCAGGGGTAGAGGCCGAGGTAGGAGTTTTTTTCGTTGGACCTATAGGAGGTTCTGAGGCATCAACAGCTCAAAGCTCACAATCTCATGCTCCAGCAAGGGTATTCACCTTATCTCGACAGGAGGCAATGGTAGTGTCGGGGGTCGTATCAGGTAAACACCTTGGTTTTGATAATGAGGCCTATGCATTGATAGATCCTGGATCCGCGCATTCATTCATTTCACGATATTTTGCATAAATTACTCTAAATCTTGGTGTTAATTTCTCTCTTTATTTCAAGTCGCATTTGCTATCCAAATGCAACCAAAGCATAGACCGAAAACTATTCCAACACACTTCGCCTCCTTTTTCTTCCTTCACTACTCTTTTGTTTCCTCCTCCACCTCCTTCCGTCAGCACCACAATTCCAACCAAGAAAAACACCAAATCAAGCTAGATATCAAAGTTCAAGCATCAAACTCTTACATTCAACTCTAGCATAGAGCTTCATTGTTTGTAAACACTTTGTATACACTTTGAGAGTGTGAGAAATATTTGTGATAAGCCTATAGAAACCAACATTATATAGGTTTGTTGTGAACCTAAGAAAAACAACATTGTGAGAGCATTATAGGTGTTGAGCCGATAATCAACCTCGTTGTACTGACTTTGTTGGATTGAGCCGAAATCAATCACCGTTATAGTGAAAATCCTAAATAGATTAATGAAAGAGTGATTTATTTAATGATAATGTATCATTTAATTGAAATTTCAATGACATTAAAATACCCTATTAAAATTCGGCACATGTATGTATGTTGACTAGGTCAAATGTTGACCAAGTCTTATTTAATCATGTTGATTAGAACTCCTAACCAAGTAAGGAGTTCTAATGCTTGAAGGATAAGTAAAAGGAACCTAGTACAATTAAACTACGGTTTCCCATGCTCTTATAAATAAGTGGTCTGAATTTTTACATGTTTTTTTTTATGGCTATGCTGAATTTGTGAGTGTCACAAATAAAAGAGAGAATTTTGTGAGACTAGAATAGAGATTCGAAAGTGCTAGTACACACTGCCGATTCAAGCAAACTCGTTTGTATAGATACCATTAGTCACGTTTACACAAAGGCAAACGTGGAAGAAATAGTTTTGAGTTTCAGACTAAAATAAATACCAACACCCCATTCACTCATACGCTCTAGCATAGGATTTTAAGGTAAAATACGTTAACCCTAATCTTGTATGTTTATGTATGCTTGGTGGATCCTTGGTGGAATTCTAATTTTAAAATTTTTGTTATTTATGTTGTCATGTATGCTTATGAATATCATAACTTAGTTACGAATTCCAACACTATTTTATTAAGTTTTAGTTGTGGTCTGTATTGTTGAAAATTCATCAAAACAATCCCTATGCTTAAGTTTTATGTTATCCAATTAAGACAATCTTTCATCTTTTCAACATATATGGATCTACATGTTTCCAAAGAAATTGATATAAATTTTAAATGAAAGTATACATCTTTATCTTCCTGTGCAAATAAAGTATGAATCCTAATTCAACTTATAGATTTTGTAGTGAATTTTTGAAATCATGCCTAATGCTGTCAGGTTTTTACTTTAGGACAGATTTGGCTTCACATAGTTTTTTGACCGTAATTCATTCATTCCAAAACCAAATTGATTCTCACACTAGAAAAATATATATTTCTAAAGGTATAAATCAAGTTGTCCAATTACTTTATACAAGGTTTAGTACCTTTATAAATTCAGACCATATGCTAAAACAAGGAAGACAGAACTAGCCTTAGTCTTTTGTTTATGGTTTCATCAATGCAAATCCAAATCAAGAAGGGTTTGTTGGTTTAGAAACTAGATTCATGTACCACTTTATCGAAAAAATATCAAAGGCTAATTCAAAATATATAAATGTTAGTGAATTTTAAACTGAACCTAGAATCAAGTTGTATTGTGTGAAACTATAAACATGACCAGTCTTAGATAAACAAGAATAAATCTCTAAATGCATGTAATTAAGCTATTCCATTTTACCGAAACTTATAAGACATATATATATATATATATATATATATATATATACAACTTTTATGTTTTACACTTTTCCAAATTAGGTTTCTAGGGTTTCCAAAATCTGGTTACAAACAGATTGTTCCTAGAACAACTGTGATTAGGACATTTTATACTATTTTAACCATAAATGCAAAACGACATATAATTGTATTAAGCCCTTTTACATACATCTATATGACATATAAATATACAAATTTAATTCTTTGAGTTTCCTAAAATTCGTTCTTTAATAGGTTCAAAAGTATGTATGAAATAGAGACTAGTAAAGAGCTATTACAACTTCAGGATTACATTTGCTTTGTTTAAGCTCTCTTTGGAAAAAATTGATGGTCTAGTGTGTGTGCGGTGATTTTGGACGAATTTTTTGGTCTAGAGAGTGGTTTTGCTGTTGTGGTTGTGTTTTGGACAAGAAAAGAATTACATATATATATGGAATAGGTTGCCAACTTATAAAAATATCTCCCCTGTTTAATTTGATCTTATCTTAACTAATTAGTCAAGTAACAAGTGTCCAATTAACATTTAAACATATGGATAACTTTGATTAAAAAAGTCTTGTCATGTGTCAAATTTTAGGTGATAACCATCTGCACATACATATGTAGACTAGTTAGTTTTCACTTTTTACCACACTTACTATATATTTTCATTCTAGTCCCTATCTTCATACACGTCCTCTTCAATTAGTCTTTTTTATTTACTATAACCTTATTTGACACAATCTAAAATAATATTCAAATTATAAATGATAAACTCTATATCATGAAAATGAATATGCAATACATGTACCAATATATGTATGCTATGCATGGTTAATTAGGGTTGAGGTGTTAGAATGTACACATATAAATACCTTTGAACACATATGTACACCTTTAATCATTTTTGGACATCTATGAACACTTTTGAACAACTATGTACACCTATAAGCTTTGTACACCTATGAACACCTTTGAACACTTTTGTACACCTATGAACCCCTCTTTACACCGTTGGACACATGTGAACAACAAAGGTGTTCAAAGGTGTACATAGATGTTCAAAGGTGTTGATGCGTATACGTAGGTGTTCAAAGGTGTTCATATGTGTTCATACATGTACATAGGTGTACAAAGATGTACATAGGTAGGTGTACATGGGTGTTCAATGTTCAAAGTTGTTGATAGGTTTTCAAAGGTGTCCATAGGTGTACATAGTTGTTCAAAGGTGTTCTTAGGTGTACAAAGATATTTATAGGTGTTCATTGTTGTGTACACCTTTGTAAAATTAAATTTCAATACAAATGTGTACATAACATGAAATTTTATTGAAATATAGGTGTACAAAAGTGGACACAATATGAAATGTAGGCGTACAAAGGTATACAACATGAAATTTAGGTGTACAAAATATCAAATTTAAGTGTACAAAGGTGTACAAAGGTACTTGTGAGTTATGAGTTGTAATATTAAACCTTATATTATATGCCTTAAACTATATTATTTATATCATGTATTCTAAACTCTATATCCTAAACTCGATTAAAGTACTTGTGAGTTAAAATATACTATTGTGTACACTCTAAACTTTATACCTTATATTCTATACCTTAAACTATGTTCAAATGTGTTCAGAGGTGTTCAAAGATATTCATAAGTATTCAGACGACAATATATTTATTCGCGACAAATACAACTAAATCACAAGGACAAGAAAATATGGCAATGTTAATTCAATTTTATATGGTACCTGAACATATATATTAAATCTATAAAATCAAAGTGATTTTTTCGAGCCGATCTAATTAATTTTTAATTAATTGATCAAATTAAGCAATTTTCCTTCTCTTTCCCATGCTAACTTTTAACAATTGATCATGATTAGCTCGTAACTTCACTCTTGTGTAAAGATTTGTGAAATTAGCATCATCTAAGTAGACAAAACGACAAATAGATCTGTCATTTCATTAATGTACAAACAATTAGTCCTATTACCCCATTGTTAATTAAGAATTAATTAATCAGCCAACTAAGGTTTCACAAATCTGCGGACCGTTTGAGGGGGCATAAATATACTAATAATTGTGCTAGCATTACTATAACATATAAGACTTGATATCACCCACCACATGAATATAATTATTATATGAACTAATTAATTAATTAACAGATGTACTATATTATATGATAATACTCGCAATTAGGTCTCTTTAATTAACAAATTAAATGATGGACACTATTTTATCTTGTAAATATTTCTCTAGTTCTCGATATATATACACATGCACATTACTAAAAAAAAAGAATTTTTATGTGAACCCATTGAATTAAATTGAACCAATTGTATTTTCGAAGTAAAAATTGAATCAATTAAAACTCAAACCATTAATGGTAATTTATATAAAAAAAATCATTCATATTCCAAATTTTTTGAGAAAGAGAATCTCTGTTGATTAATCTTGACAATAATTAAAACACGAAATAAGAATTGAAACCCAAAAATCATCAATAAGAATTTAAATCCTAAAAAATTGATTCAAAACCCGGAAATTTCAAACAATTACATTATAAACATAACAAAAACAAAAAATTAGAAACCCAAAACCACTATAACAGATCTCTCTCAAGTCTTAACAGAAATCCAGAACCAAATTAGAAACCCAAATCTTCTCATCAAAACCAAAATCAAATATTTCTCATACTGAACAAGTAAGCATCTAGGACTTTGTAGACTTAATTGAGTGCTTCTCATTACATTGTGTTGCTTTCTTAATTACTTTCAGTTGCTTTTGTTTATAAGTTTTATCGCTTTTATTTTACTTATCGCTCGGTTAATAAGCTTTTATTTCTTTCTTAATCGCTTCAGTCGTTTCTTTATTCCTCGTACATAGAAGTCCTAAGCTGCTAGGCATTTTCGAACTCCCTTAGTTAAATTTACGCGGTCACTCACTTACTTTTTCTTGGATACGTTGTGCTCGGATAAGCATTTTCGTACTCATCGACTTCTTCTCGGATACGTTGAGCTCGAATAAACACTTCTGAAGTCTACCATCCTCGGAACACAAAATTCCCCCAACACATTTTGGCGACCACAATAGGAGAATTGTGAGGAACGGCGAGACGCATGACTAGAAGTGTGAATCTTCAGTTGTAACTCAAAGGTAATCATGGAAAGGAGGCTACTTCACCTGAAAGACAAGTGTCTCCAGTTGGATCCAACATTTTGACGTCTGGGTCAGGATCACAGTCCCTCGGGGACGAATCCGACTTCAAGGCACATATTGAGGCTGATATGGTCGAATATGATAGACGAGCTGAAGCTCAGAAAGAAGCTCTGTGAGTTCAGTTGGAGGCCGTAAATGTAGAGACAGTTGCGTTCCTCCGTGTTTCGGAGGAAAATCACCTTAAACGAAAGCAGGATTTTGAGCGAGTTTTGAATGGTAAAGCTCAAGAGGCTCAGCTTCATATGGATTATCAAGTTGGAAAAATACAAAGTCAACTCAGATAAGTGTCAAACGAGTTGGTTAAGGAAATACGAAACGTTCAAACTGAACAGGTTGAGTTGTCTCGAAGGCACGTGGAGGAGTGTACCAAACGTAACAATGATTGGTTCGTTTCGGTGCAAAGGCAAGGTGACCGAATAATAGATGATCTAGGTCATCTCTTTCATGATTCTCAAGGTCCTCTCGAGAAACAAATAGCCAATGACGTTGAAATTATGATGGAGGCTCAGGAATTCCGAATGGACAAAGGCAAACGTCCTCTAGAGGAAACAACTCAAAGGGTTGTTTTGATAGGTTCTCAGTCAATGAGGCCACCTGAGCCACCCCTAGGATATCCGACGGTTCCTACTAATCAGGTTTTTGAGTCGACTACATCGTCTTATGCTACACGAGTCCCTGGGCAGGGGTTTTTGGCTCAGACTGTAGCCCTCACATCGGTTGTCACTACGACAATTCAAAGCACCCCGTCAACACCTTACGTGCCCTCGAGCACTCAGGGAATAGGGCCAACAATCACTTTGCTGACTTATACCAATCTGACTTGGTCTGGATGTGTTCAAGGTCCAGTTGCCAACAAAGATGTACCACCAGTTGGAACTAATATGGTTTTATATCCCTCGGGTACAGGTTACCCGCTGGTTGGATTGTCGAATTCAAGTTACGTTGCAGGAGCATCCTCCATTCCGGGAAACCTAGCAGTGACATCTTACCCCTAAGGGAGTAATCCGACAAATGTGCCCCTTAGTGTTTCAATGAATCCAGGAGAGATCCCAACGGCAGTGCCTTATGGCTTTACGTGCAAAGATTTTGGAAATGATTTTGGAAACTACTATTATTAGTAGTGTGTATATTATATTATACATATGAGCTTGTGATATTTTTGAATTATTTTCAAATGGTCTTTGTGATGCATGTATGAGGTAATCTAGAGTGTCGTCCCTCACTAAGATATTTCTCACTCCCATCCCTTTATATTTTTCAGGCTTACATTTTGGCATCTGTCGCCTGACTGGTTCTCGTCACTCAGTAGGCACCTTCTTTTGGTTGTGAGTGACTTTTTGGACTGAGTCTTGTATATTGTACAATAGAGCTCTACATCGGACTGTGATGGGTTTTGGGCTTCATTTTTTATTTTGGGTTTCCTTCCGCATGGTTTTGTAATATGATATGATTTGTATATATTTATATATTTTTATATATAAATTCTATTTTAACTTATATTGCCTGTTTATTTATTAATGTTTGAATAATCAGGTAGTATATCTGTTCTTCTGAGGTTTGTACGAGATGGGCCGGACTTGTCTAGGTGGTTCACTTCGTAAGCCGGTCGCAGTCCAAAAATGGGTCGTGACACTCTCGTACCTTTCATCTCTCACATTGTATTCTGTTTTGGTTGTGTGTGGATTGTTTATTTGTGTTTTGATTTTAAACTATTGAAAATAATTTCAAAAAGATTTAAAATTTTTATCTACAATCCAATTCACAACCCCTCTTAATTTGTCATCTTGGGCTTACATCTTTAGTTAATGTAAACTAAAGCTAGTGTTCCTCTGTCAATACTTGTGCTTTTCTTTTATTTGGTTTCAAAAAAAATCAAAGCCTTAATTACTCTACCTCTGGCTTTTGGTGATGCCTCTATTGTTGCTGCCAATACAGGTGTTTCACAGAGAACAAAGATCTTGTGAGCCTTCTTGAACAAGTCGTTCTGTCATACTCCTTGGTTTTTATGATTTTTTATTTTGCTAATGGAAGAATTTTTTTTGATTAAAGGGTTTTGATTTGTGGATTTGTGTGTTTTGATTTTGGCTGATAGGAGCTGTTCTTCTTGTTTGTACAAGAATTGTGGCTTTAATTTTCATGGGCAAGCATTTGTGGTTCTTCTTGTTTTGATCTTTCAGGTGAGCATTTTTATTGGCGCAAAATTTGGATTGCCAATAAAGTTTGGATTTTTTAATCTCGATGTTTTCTTTTATCTTGAGTTGGTGAAATGATGATTACCAAGTGATAATATGGTGTTTGAATGTTTGTTCTTGTGAATAATTATGGTTGTGATTGCATTTTTGTCCAGTCAGTGAGACGGGAAATAAAAAAAGACTGAGAAGTGATAGTGATGAAAACAAGAGCATAATGATTATTACAGCCATGTTGGCATGTGGCTCATCAAAGATGAGGTGTACTATTGGTTTTAGCTAATGGGGTTAATATGCAGGGATGAAATATGAGTAATTAAAGATTTTGATTTACCTTAGGGATGTAATATTAATTTCCCCTCGATTTTCTTGGTACAAGTGTAAATGATCTTTGTTGTGATTTGTTTGTTCAAATCTTCCACAGTGATTGTCTTGGATTTTCTCAAAGCATGATCTATACCTTTTCTTTCTTGGTTTCCCTGCTTTAGGTTTCCCAACATGTTTTTGCACAACTTGTTGCATTACGTCTTTTGGTATTCCGATTCTATCTTTTGTTGAAATTGGTCAAACAACTGGTTCATTTGTTGCTTTTAGTATATCATTTTTGTAGTAATCTCAGCAATATTTATAGGGATCTTATAGTTTAATGTTTATTATAGCCACAACATGTAAGCATGGAAGTTCATCCTCTTGGAATTTTCTACAAGTGCAAGCTTTTTGTTCCATGTTCACAGTAAATGTCTTGTTTTTGTTAACTACTTTGGATATGTTTTTCAGAAGCTGGTTTGACCTAAAAATTTCATGAAACACTTATATGAACACTTTTGTACACTTTTGTCCACTTATGTGTACTTGTCTAAACCTTTGGACACTTTTGTAACACCCCGCCGAATTTTGATTTGATTTTCTGTAGCAATCCATCAAACTCTGATTTGATCTTGAGTATCTAGAGTGATTATTGTTGATTAATGATGATCAATGAATGTATTTTTGAGGGTTTAAATGTTGTTGAGCCCCGAGGTTGATCTGACGTAAGCTATAAGCGAGAAATGTCGTGTACGTAGCTGGAAGCCAAATAACGTATGTTAGCAACTAGATAATGTATGTTATCTGGAAAATTGATTAGCGCACGTTAAACTTTAATGCACGTTAGCCTCTGTGTAAAGGTTAAGTCTAGAATAAGCTACTGTTTCACTCTATTTCTCCATCTGATATTTTTGAAAGATATTCCACGTGTATTTCTATTTGCAGTAATGTATTTGGGTGATGTGCAAAAATAGACAATAAAACAAAAATCATTTCACAAATACAACAACATTTGAAAAACATACAAAAAATGAAAAAAAAAAGAACAAAATATTCAAAAATATAACAATTTGACCGCGTGGTCAAGCATTTAAGCCAATGAGAAAGTATACAACCAGAGTAAAAAGTGCAATTGGATTACATGTAGAGTATAACCAGAGTACAAAGTAATGTTATGAAGGCTCTGTTGACCATCAAAGTGTTGGACTATTTTACAAGTCCTAAATTAATTTTGACGATGAGAAAAACATTAAAGATGAACAAGATCAAGTTCATGATGTTAAAAAGTGGATTAATGCATGAAGAAATTGTTTGAAGACGTTCTAGACCTTGAGTAGTCGACTGGTGCACTTGGAGAGTCGACTTGCGGACAAAACAGAAGCAAAAATATAGGTTGGTAGTTGACTGGTGATGTCACGACCCATTCCCGGGATCATGACCGGTATACGAGGCAGACCGTCTATGGAAGCCCGGCCCATCCCGCACAAGCCTTCCAGAGATTCATAAATTCTACCCATCATTTAATTTCCAAAACGTTTATTGAAAAAATATTTTATAGTTTAAAACAATTTATATGCATCTCCATATATAAATATAAACCAAATGTATACAAACCATATACTCTGGTAAAACTAAATACAAAAAATATATCACAGTATACATACAATCCCAACACCCCACAATAATTTGGTAAGGAGCTCTACAAAATAATAAAAGCCCGAACAATAGGCATGACTAACCAAAATGCCTCCTCACGGGTGTCCAAGATGCGGAATGAACGCCGAAGCCAAAATCTGTGCACCTAGAAGATAGAGTCATCCACAACAGAAAATAAAATGGGGTGAATCCCAATGGGGAATAATACTCCAAAGCGCCTCATACGTGCCTCGCAGAGTCTGTTTTGAAAACAGTTCGCAAATACCACAAGCAATATTCATAGTATATATATATATACACACGCTATACAATAATAGTCTTTCGAAAATCCATTTCGAAACCATTTGCAATCACAGCAAACAACATGCACAAGGCGTATTAAAATCATTTAAGATTTTAAATCATCTATTTTCATGTCAAAACATATACAGGCGATAAGGGACTAAACAAGCGTGATATGGACTCTGCCAACTATCACGAAATATATGGACCAACCTCTACCATAACAAATCATGTGCCTGATCGGGCAATATGGCTACCGACAACCTTGGTAGCTGGGTTTTATCAGTTATTGGTATACCAAAGACTACATACCTAGTAACACAAATGTCCCTACATCGAAAACCAAAACGTACTATCATATAATACAAAATCATATCATGCAATTCAACACTTTAAATCATATCAGCGATATATAATACATATATAACATTTCAAATCCAAATCCGATTATTTCACAAATAACCATTTTTATCTCAACCAATCCCTTAGATTAGTCATTTTCGGATACATATATCCAACACATCAAAAACAAGTAAATAGAGTTCGAGACACAGCCAATGTGTCTGAAGCTGCTATTCACTCACCTGACAATCTAAGCCAAAGCACTAGTCAAGTCCCACTCGTCGGTGGCTGCTCTCGCTGACAATGACAAGAAGCTGTACACATAGCACATCACAATATATCACAATGCGGTACTGTGGCAAATACCCAAATGCATGATATGAAATGAAAATGCAAACTCTCAAGTTGCCTAAACAAACGAAAGTGAATCCATCACTTCCAAGCCAAGATCATGCTCCATTCGATCCCCAACGGAACCAAGCATGTCTCATTAACTCAAATCAATCTCTTGAACATGGATTCGTCCTCCAAATCCACAAACCAAGTCAAAATCTTTTTAGATCTTAGCTATGAATCTCGGACTTCCAAGACCCATGCCGAATAACTAGTCAAATCTATTAACCCAACTCAAATCTATGAAGTCCTAACTCATATCTATCAATATGCATCAGAAACAACACTAGATTTGACAAGAAATTTAGTAAAACTCGTAACCCTAGTTGTAGAGAAATCCATTTGGTTCAAACACCAAATCCCAATAAACCGATGCTTAAAATTTAAGCTGTTGGTCTCAAACAACCATAATCTAACTCTCATTAACTCGTATTCCATCAGAAATGGAAAGATTTAAACCAAAATCCAAGTTCGGTCGGAACCCTAGAATGCCCAAAATGCAACGCAAATCAAAGAAAAGAAGAGATTAATGGTTGATTCTTACCTCTAGATCCGTTGTAAAAGCAAAGAGAGTCAACGAAAATCACAGAGAAGAAAATGAGAAATGCTCTGGTGGTTGAGACAAGTTATGACCGAATGAATGGTAGGTAGGGGTATTTATAGACTCACAGACTGACATATTGCGTTTCACGCACAGTCGCTCAGAAAAACACATCTACGTGCACAGTAGGGGTTCTGTGTACGTAGCACCGTGCTCTATGTGGGTACCATCCCACACAACGTACGTAAACGGCAGATCTAAAGCCCCTCATTCATATCTACAATCTAGGTGTGTTCCCACCCCCTGCTGTCTGCGTAGAAGGCTTCAGCGTGCTCACGATTCGTACCCAAAGGATGAACAACGTGCACAACAACCCATACAACGCACACAGTCCAACAAAGTTATCGGCCGACTCATCCCCGTCTATGTGCATAGTACCCAGTACTGTGCACGTAGATGACCTCCTGTGTACGCTGCACTCAACACACATTCATGGTTAAGTTTCAGGCCTCTACTACGTGCACAATACCCTATACTAAGCATATAAATGACCTTCAACATGCAAAATACACGCAACACAACCCTCAAACTCAAAGGTCAACATCCCAACTCGAAATCACTTCGGAATACTACTAGATTCCGACTAAAATAAGTGGGATATTACAGGTGAGACCATGAGTCGACTAGTGAGACCATGAGTCGACTGGTGAAGACCATGAGTCGACTAGTAAGATCATGATTGATCAAATTGACTCGAAATGACATCCACACGATTTACAGCGGTCATTTAACGAATATATGACTTGGGTAGTCGATCCATGGAGTTGGTGAGTCGACTAATGAGGAACAAAGAAGTGAATCTAAAGCGAGTAGTTGACTCGTGACTTGGGTAGTCGACTCGTGAGTGCTGACAACCTCAAAATATCAACTTGATTGATTTCCAACGGGTCTCTACACTATTCTAACGGCTCTATCAACTTAAAAGATGTCTCAGATACTATAAATAGAGACTTGAAGGATAGAAACAAGCACCCAAATCCTTGCTACAACAACTCTTTATTTGGTGCTCAAAATTAGTCTATGTAGGTATTTTACTTCATTTCTTATTCAAAAATCCTACAATCATTATGAGCGATTTGTAAACACTTTGATTATGAGTCAGGTTTGTTGTTAGCCTTGAAAACAACATTGTTGTAGGCTTTAGAGGTGTGAGCCGGAAATCAACCTTGTGTAGGCTTTAGAGGTGTGAGCCACAATCAACCTTGTGTAGGCTTTAGAGGTGTGAGCCACAATCAACCTTATTGTTAGCCTTAGATGTGTGAGCCACAATCAACCTTATTGTAAGGCTTTGTTGGATTGAGTCAGAATCAATCTTCGTATAGTGAATTGGGAAATCCTAAGTGAGAAACTTAGGTGGTGGACGTAGGCATCGAGAATTGACCGAACCACTCTAAATTGCTTATGTTCATTTTTCTCTTCTCTCTTCTCTCAATTCTCAACAACACAACTAAAAAGACCAAAAACATAGTCCAATACAAAGAACAAGTACATGTGAAGTACAATTCGAGTACATGTAACATTAATGAAGGCTATTTTGACTACTATAACCGAGTACATATGGAGAACAACATGAGTACAATTAGTATAACAACAAAACTGAAACTCTTTTGACTAGTATAACCGATTACATGTAGAGTACAATATGAATATAAACAACAAAAAAACAAAAATACACAACAAAACACCAGCAAAATAGAGTACAAAACGAAAACATTTTGTTATTAGAGTACAAAATGAGTACATGTGGAGTACAAAGTCTAAAAAATGAGAATAAATCATAAATATTAGATCAAACTCAAAGGATTAAAGTATATTTTTTCATTTACTGCTTGTTCTGCTACCAAGAAAAACAATCTCGTTCTTCACGATTCAAAAAACGAACTCTTCCTCCTTTTTAATCGTCATCCAAAGCGCCCACCACCACAAAATAATAATTATAATAATATATTTTTTTAAAAAGTGAAAATCAAAATACCAACCTATTTCTTGTTGCTGCAATCCCAACAACAAAAAACAATGGCAGCAAAATCCATCAACGAGCTACAACTCGAGTACAGACTGATAAAACAACTAGATGATAACAAATAGAGAACATATTTGATAATGAGTACAACTAGAGTACAACGCGAGTACAAACAACAAAAATGAGAACAAATATAGACCAATAACAAGTAACTGGATACATGTGGAGTACAACCCGAGTATAAATAATATTAATGAATGTTATGTTGATCAGTAATGATCGAGTACATGTAGAGAACAACAAGAGTTTATGAAGAAACAACTAGTATAATGACAAAAATGAATTTTTTTTGACTAGTATAAACGAGTACACGAGTACAAACACAACACACACCAACAAAAATTTAATATTTTCTTTATTATTTAAGTACAACACGAAAACAAGTCGAGATGAAACAAATTTATGTACTATTTTTATAAACTAAATGAACTTATTTTGATTGTAAACTAAATGAAACTTGTTCATTTGATCTCAATTAGGTATTATTTTTACAAATTAAAAGATATCACAGATGAACACATAATGAGTACAATAAAAAAAACTTATACATGTTAATCAATATTTTGAATCATTTGGTTTTAAGTTCAATACTTAGAACTTTTACATAACAAACTTAACACCTGGAGAATATAGCAGTTATGGCAGCAAAACGGTGAAAAATCTTTGGTAATCTCAAACTTCAATCCATAATATTGTATCTCACGTGCCACGACAATTTCGAATGTGTCTTCTTCATCCATATCTTGATGATGTTTTTTCCGTTGAAGATAAATATCAAGTGATAAAAAGTGAGTGATAAGAAACCAATTTTTAAAAATCTGCAGAAAATTTTGTCAGAGAGAAGCCTGCAACTAAGTTTGCTGTGTGTTGACCCTGCAACTAAGTTTGCTGCATTAATAAATAAGATTTGCCCAGTGAGGACGACATGGGCCAGGTTCTTGGTCATGCCCCTAATTAAATGCAAAAAAAGGACAGAAATTACATGCTCTTTCAGGTACTTGAGTTGAAATAGAGAATGGACCTCAGTATTCCAATCTTGTACTTTGAGGAATGTATTTCTTCATGCACTCTCTTTGTCCCCCCCTCTCTATCTTTTCACCTGCCACGCTCTCCCTTTGCTCTTCCGATCGCTACTCCGACCGATCGTCGCCTAAATCTCCATCACGCAGATCGCAGAAGCTTCTTCTCTCTGTCGCGCCAAGCAGATCGCAGGAGCTTCTTCTCTCCGTCGCGCCAAACAAAAACCGACGAAGACGAAGAGAACGAGAAAAACTGGAGGAAGAAAACCACCTGTCGTTTTGTCGGACCGAGGATGAGATCCGATGAAGGGAGGAGGACCTTGCAGAGAGAAGGGTTAGAGGGGAGAGAGAGAAAGTGACCAGCATATCGAGAGAGAGAAAGAGAGGGGTGAGTGAGGAGAGAATAAAAAAAGATATAAATATTGTTGTATTATAAAAACGTTGAATAGATATTGTTGTATTAAAATAATTATTTTTTAAAAACGTTGAATAGAAAAAAATATATTTTTAATGTGTTTGGAGCTGTTTTTAATTTTTATATTTATTTTTTAAATAAACGTGTGGTTTTTCTTAAAATAAACCGGTCAGAGATTAAGAATTAAACCAAGCCACCCAACCCTAATTCTCCCTCTTTTGTTCCCCCACTCCCTCGTCGGTTTCTCTGCACGTCGCCCTCATCTCATCATTCAAGCATCACGCTCTTCTCCTCATCTTCCCAACGTACAATCCATTCCGCCGCCACTCCTTCGTTCTGTTTTAACGCTCCACCGTCTTCTGTCGCTCGCTCTTTCACGCCGCCTCCTTCCTCCAATTCACAGACATCTGGGCCCTGTTTTCTCGTCACAAAGCCAGTGCAGATTAATTTGGTTTCTTCTCTGGTTAGTAGTCTTTAATTTTTATCGAATATGCATTGAAAGACATCTATGATAATCCCTGCCCAATTTTCTACTTTATCTTTTAACAAGTCAATTTATTTTGTCTGTTATTTAATCGTCTTAAAGAAATGCATACTAGGTTATTTCTAGGAACTCATGTATTTTGCTTTCGTATGTTCTGTGATTCTGTTACTTTTTTGTTTTCCTGGATTGGATTGGCTGTTTGAATTAACTAATTGTGAGTTAAGCATAAGAGAAAAATCATTGTTTTCTTCAAATAAGACATTTATTCTATATAGAGACATAGGGGTGGTGTTATTGGTTCATTACGTATTGCATGTTCCTCTTTGATGTTAAAAACTGTTTGCTTGAATGTGTAGCTGCTTCTGTTAAGAATCGGGGTCGACTCTTTTAGTTCTGAAATTGGGATTGATTAATGGGAATGAGTTATGCATATTTTGTTGTTAATAAAATTAGTAGTTTTTCTCTTCTATTTCAGCTGCCAATTTTACTCTAACGGGGATGCAGTGTTTCCGTTGATTTGTTTTGAATTTATTGATCCAGCTTCTTAATTATTGCATTAATTTATATCCAGGTAGATTAAAATTATAACATTATTGATCGTGAAATGGTAAGAATGATGACATCTAAGCTACGTGCCAGAGATATATTTTGTTATGGATGACATCAAGGACTGTCTAATTTGTTTCTCCTGAATTTATATTTCTACCTAGCTTAAGTGGAGGATTCAATTCTTAGAGTCCGAAACCACGTTATGATTTGGCATAGCATTTGCGAGATATTTTGCAAAGAGTATATGTTTTGTGTCTTTGTTACAAATTAGTGGTCTGATCTTTTTGAACAGAGATGTCGTTTCAATTGAATAAAAAAAAATCTCTCTTGTTGGGATAATATGTAATCACATTTCATCTGTAATGAAGTCAAAGTCTGAGAACTAGTCTCATCTCTCTCTCTCTCTCACTCTCACACACACACAACTGAATTGGTTCTTCTGCTGCTCTAAATTGGGTGGGAGATAGAGAAGGAAGTTGAAATTTGTTTGTTGTTTTTGACGCTAGTTAAAGTGAAAAGGTTTGCAACTTACTCATCTTGTGTAGGAATCAATATTACTAGTCAAGATTGAAAAAACACAATCATGACTTTTATGTTCCTTATGCATGATCTAAGTTCTCCTTATTCGTGATCTATGTTCCTTATGCATGATCTGGTTAGTAGTTTTTAGTTTTTATCAAATATTCATTGAAAGACACCTATGGCAGTCACTGCCCACTTTTCCACTGTATCTTTTAACAAGTCAATTTATTTTGTCTGTTACCTAATCGTCTTAAAGAAATGAATAATATGTTATTTCTTGGGAATCATGTATTTTGCTTTCATATATTCTGTG
>CAODLS010292466.1:0-16553 GCA_948243855.1 Flueggea neowawraea | reverse complement strand
TATAAATACATCAAGAGAAGACCAAGAACGTGTTGAACAACATCAGAAATTAGAGTCAAACTTCCTATCAATTTCCATCAAGAAAAACATCAATTCAAGCTAGAGATCAAAGTTCAACCTTCAATCTCAAATATTCAACTCTAGCATAGAGCTTCATTGTTTTTAAACCAATTGTATATACTTTGAGAGTGTGAGTTAGGTTTGTTGTAAGCCTATAGAAAACAACATTTGTAGAGGTTTGTTGTGAACCTAAGTATAAAACAATATTGTGAGGCCTTAGAGGTGTTGAGCCGGAATCAACCTCGTGTATTGGCCTTGTTGAATTGAGCAGCAATCAATCATCGATAGTGAAAAACCTAAGTGAGACTTTGGTAGTGGATGTAGGCAAGGTTGGTCGAACCACTATAAATCCTTGTGTCGATTTCTCTCTCTTCTCAAGTCGCTTCCATTCATACAAAAGCTCATACCGAAATTATCCAACACCCCTTTTGATGATGACAAAACATACATGAATTTGAACATCTAATCAACAATGAAAAACAATTTGATCAAGAATTTCACTCTCTGTCACTTGGTTAGTTTAATACAATAATAATGAGCATGATGTTCAAAGCAACGATAATATTTCTCCCCCTTTTTATATCATCAAAAAAGATATGCAAAATTGATATTCTCCCTTTTTTCAAAGAAAATATAATAAAAAATCATTTAGCACATATAGCTCCCTCTAAGCAAATGCATTTTTTCAAATAAAACCATTTTGAAATCAAAACTCCCCTTATTTATTTCAAAATATGCATAACTGAAATCAAAAAATAAATCGCCCCCTTTGAATTCAAAAACTCAATATATGCAATCAACAAATCAATACAAGAATATATTCAATCAACAACTAATCAAAATGCATATATACATAGAAAATCGAAATACAACAAAATTTGAATTTAAAGGAAGTGTACCACACTTGCTTTCCTTTCCCTATCCTTGATGGCTTTCAAGCATATAACCCCAATTTCATCATCATTGGAACTTGAATCATCATCCTCAAAGAGTCTTCTTTTCCTCTTTTTGCCATACTTCTTCAAATATGGGTAATCCAATTTGACATAATCTAGTCGTTTACATTCATAACAAATGAGCCTGCCTTTTCTTTTGTTTGCATCCTTTGCACTCTTTTATTTATTAAGGAACCTTTGGAATTTGTGGGTGATATACTTCATATCTTCAAGATCAATCTCATCATCATCATCATCATCATCATCTTCCTCACTTGAGCTTGAACTTTCAATATACTTTGATGCTTTGAATGCAATGCCTAATTCTCTCTTCTTCTTCTTGCCTTTCTTATCTTCATTTTCTTTCATACTCATTTCGTAGGTGAGTAAAGAACCAAGTAACTCATCTAAAGGCAAAGAATTTGAATAATTGGCTTCTAGAATGACATCTTTCTTGAAAGCCTATGATTTAGGCAAGGATCTTAAAATCTTCCTCACAATTTCAAAATTTGTATATGATTTCTTGAATAGATTCATCATCCTCCATTTGAACAACTCATATTTATGAACAAGAAATATCTTGTTTTCTTTGGCTTGACTTGCTCCCTCATAAGCAACTTCCAAGGTTTGCCAAATTTCTTGAGCATTTTTGCATTGTTGTACCTTGTTGAACTGAGATTTGCTCAAAGAATAGTAAAGAACGTGCATAGCTTTGTTCTTGTAAGAGATGCAATTTTTGTCATTGTCATTTCATTCATCTTTAGGCTTCTTCATCATTCTTCCATCTACAAGCTTTGTTGGCACAAATGGACCTTCCTTTACAACGTCCTAAATGTCTATGTTTTCAAATTTGAGGAACACCATCATTCTCGTTTTCCAGTAAATGTAATCACTAACATAAAAAAAGAGCTCTATCAATGGAAAAACCTTCATATCTATAGATGCTATCTAAGAATGCCATTTTGGAACTTTAGCTCTTTGGATGTTAAGCAAAACAAAGATTATCAAGAGAACAAGCTCTGATACCAATTGTAAATGCCGATTCAATCCCAATGAGAATAGCACTCCAAGAGGGGGTTGAATTGAAGTTTTAGAAATTTTAAAATTTTTGTAAGTTAAACCAAATAAAAAAATTCTTTTCAAACCAAAATCAAAGTATAAATACGGAAACAATAAAACCACCAATTCGCAAATAAGATAATGCAAATATAAAGCAAAGTAAAGAAAGTAAGGAAGAGAGAAAACAAAGCCTCGATTTATAGTGGTTCGGTTCTCTTTACCTACATTCACTCCTCTAGATCCACTAGAGAATTTCAATCCACTAACTCATCTCTTATAGGTAGATGCAAACCGTTTACACCACTTGTTTTTGCAGGTTCAACAAGCAAACTGTTACACCTTATTTTAAGGACAAAACAAACAAACCAAACTACTAGTTTTTGTGGACTCAACTAGCAAACCGTTTCCCTAGTTTTTGCGGGCTCAACTAGAAAACCACTACCACTTGTTTTCAGGACAAAACAAATAAACCAAACTTCTAATTTTTGTGGGATCAACTAACAAACTAAACTACTAATTTTCTAAGGCTTACTAGCAACCACTCTTGTTTTTTAAAGCTCACTAGCAACCACTATTATTTTTCTAAGGATTAATAAGGAAACCTATCTAACTCAAGAAAACAACCTTACTTGATACAAAATCAACACAAATATATAGCAGATTTAAGCTTACACAAACCCAGAAATGTGATAGCAAGTAAATAGCTCAAATGTGTTAGAAAGGTAAAATGAGAGATAAAATAAATAGCAAGTCTTGGCAAAGGTATCTCTCCTCTGTCTTCTGGTCTGGGATGTCTATTTATAGCCATTTGAACGAATATAACCGTTGGAGACTCAAAGTAGCCGTTGTGAGAGAACAGAAAATTCTGATTTAAATGACGTCACAATCTTCTACGTGTGTAGCCACCGTCTACGTGCATAGTTCTTCAATCCAACTAGGTTATGCTTGTGTTGATAGCAATTATACGTGCGTTGCTAGAACTTTAGTGCTATCGACTTTGTATGGATCAATATCTACGTGCTTAGCTCTCATTCTACGTGCATTGAACCATGATCTACATGTATTGTACCATGTTCTACGTGCATTGATATGAATTCCAAAATATGCATTTTCACCCAGTGGATTTCTACGTGCGCAATTCTCTCTTCTATATGGGTAGTCGTTCTTCTTAAAAGATAGTGCATTTGATTCTTCACGTGACTATGTCAGGGAATATTTGAAATTTAAATTCCAAGGAGCGTCTTGACTTTGTCTACATCTGTAGCTCGTCTACATGCGTAGGGCCTCTACTACGTATGTAGAATGTTTCTTCAAAGATTAACCTTTTCTATTCAACGTGCCTTGTTGCATCCTTCTACGTGTTTGATATTTCAAACACGCAACTCATTTGATCACTTGCCCGAATACGTGCATAGCATATCTTCTGAGTGTGTAGATCAATGTCTAGCACTTATGCTTCCTGGTTCAACACTTCTAAGTGCATTACATAACTTTCTACGCGCATGGATGCCTGTCTTACATGCGTACAGTGCATGGTAAGTGTTTTATGGCCAGATATCAGCATGTCTGCAAATTTGCCCCTTTTCATGGATGTTTTGTATTCATCATCATCAAAACCAAACTCAACACTGATTATGTGCTATATTGATGATGGTATATGGGACACAATAAATGAGTTATTGAAAATATTTTTAAGCTACATTCGTGTATGTGTTCTACATTTGATTTTATATAGCTTAAAAGGAATGGTATGACCAATATACTTGGTATTTGCAATTTTATCGAAAATATTGGCCATATAAGAAGGTAGATAGAGCTAAGTGTTATGCGGGGTAAAATTTGTAGGAGCCACCTATATAATCTATTTTACCATATTGGGTTGACCAATGATTTATTTGATAAGACTTACTAGTCAATTCTATTGGATGTTGGTTAGACCTTCGGGTCTCTTCTAATGATACTAGAAAGATCATTGAGATATGTTATATTGAAAACCTTAGGCAGTATTTTTCATATGGAGCCATAATTGAATTAAATGGAATTGCATCGCGTATGCACTTATTGTATTTGGATAATTTGTTACTTGTTGGATTGCTTGTATATGTTGTACCTTTATATAATGTTTAATATATATTGGGTTCCTCATTGAGTTATGACTTATATAAAGCGCAAAAATTTTCTTACATACTAGCAAGTAGGGCTATAAGGTTCAACGCTAAACCGTAAAAACCGCCCAATCAATTCGCAATCGCACCGCAATTTGCGGCTATTTGCTTATTTTGGATGGTTGTGAATGATAATTTCTTAAATACGCTATTTGATGTTTGACTACGGTTTGTTTTTTTTTTTCTAACCGCCAAAATCCAACCGCAACCGCACAGTCGCATATGCATGCATGCATACATACATACATACATATATGTATGTATGTATGTACATATATATATATATACACACACACACACACATACACACACTAGATTTTGTATATTTTGGGTGGGTAAATGTTTGACCAGTTTATTTTTATTTCTATGTAGATAAATTATATATTTTGGTGGCTAACAAGTAATATACATGAATTGGTTAAGTTAGCTGAGAGCTAATTGATGAATAAATGCTACCAAATTGCATGTATTTTGGGCAGATTACAAATGTAAGTAAGACGACCATGATTATAATTTGGTCATCTTGAATGTTTAAACAACAATTATAATGAAATAAAATTTAAAGTATTTTCCGCTTTGTTTTCTTTTTTATAGTATGTTTATACTTCAAATTCATATGTTATTAATATTGACTACTTGTTACATATTAACCGCAAGAACTATCCGCATTCAACCGCATTCGCATAATTAATTTGGGTGGTTCCAACCGCATATGTAGTTCAACTGCAAATGAAAATCTTATTAATCGCAATTTGCGGCGCGGTTTGGTTGAAAGCTTAAAAACTGCCCAAACCGCACCACTTACACCCCTATTAGCAAGTTAGCTTTTGAGTGAATTTCTAGGCTTTTACATGTAGTGACATGACAGAGATTGGGATGTTGTGATCATTTTCTCTCTCCTTAGCACGTGTGTACGTAGGTTTTAAGAATGAGATATTCATAGTTCATGATGCACAATATCTTTGTCTACCAGACTTGGCTTATATTATATGATATATATTTTATGTTTACGAGTTTTGCTAGTTTATATATGAACGTTTTGTTGTGAATATTCTGTATCTATAAATTTGTTATATGCTATGGATCATATGAATATGTGTTATAGGAGTATGAGTGTTATATATCAAGTGGTATTTTTTTTCTTTAAATTCTATTAATTATTAGTATATTTTTTATTATATTAAATTTATTTTTTGTAAAATAATATCAACTTATTTGAGATGGATTTATAAATTGATGGTCTTACTTTATAGTTTTATTTCATTTGCTATTTTTGATAATGTTGTTATGAATCAAATAAATTGTAACTAAATTTTAATTTTCATGCACTATCTAGTCCATCATCATTATTTCATTGAATTTATTAACAAAATACTGGTGTGACACACTTATTAAGAAATGCTTATTAAAAAATGCTGTTTTATTAGAGCGTTATACATTTTTATTTATGTTTCTTTAGAGCATGTTCAATAGACTCCTTAGAAATATAAACTCAAAATATATTTATTTTATTTTTATTTGTTTGTTAACTTATCTTGAAATTTATATATTAAAAAGAAAATACATTAGAAAGTGAATATTTTATTGATGAATTAGAAATGAAGTATTAAAAAGTGAATAGTAATTTTTTAGTTTTGCTGAGTAACTGTAGCACTAAAATTTTTTTAGTTAATTTATTAGTAAAATATTGAAGAAGAAAGTTGAATTGTAAGTAATATTAGAGTGAGTTTAAAATTCGAGACAATAAATGAGATAAAATATTATATTTTTAAGGAGAATGTTAAGGAATATTGTTGTATATGCCTCTGATTTGCCCCTTCGTTAGGTTCAAAGGGAATTGCCTAGAAGAGCTTGAGGTTTAAAGAAGGAATGGGAGATGCAGAATTTTTATGTAGGGACTTATTGCTTTAGTTAGTAAAATTGTAAGGATTGACGATAGAAATTACGGGACGAAGCTGCTAATTAGAGCAAATCTGAGGAATGAACACGTTAATTATCCAAAAAAAAGGTCCCACGACGATAGTGTTGAGAATTGGAAGGGTTCTGTGGCCTAGGGCTGTTTTAGAAAGCGCATAAGTTCGGGGGTAATTGTGTGTTTTTACTAAAAAATTGTTTATGACATATTTTTTGTTTGAAAATATTTTATTGAAGGTGTTCGATCTCAGGGAAAATCAAACCTACCAGACTTTTCTGGACTCCAATGATTGTCTCTTTTTCACATTGTTACATACTTCTCCTTCACCAGCTTAACTCTCGAATCTAATCTAATAGTAGCAGTGTTACCGAATTTTCTCAAAACTTCCGATACCAAATATATATTTCCTTTCTTTTCTGCAAGGATTCCACTCAGAAGATGGCGGCTTTTATCAAACTTGAGGATTCGCCCATGTTTGAGAATGAGGTAATTCACAGAACTGGACTTTGTTAATTTTTTTTGTAAATTGCATAACATTGTAAGGAGTTGAAATTATGGATGAAGTTTGATTGAATTGGTTGAACATTTGATTAGCTTCGTTTCTGGAATTTAGTAATCTTTTGGCTCTGTGATGGCCCAGCGAAATTCGAGAATGACTGCATTTCTGAAATAAGGGATCCTATTGTTTGTTAGGGGCATTATCATTTTTCTGCCTTTTTCATATTTTCAATCTACGGAACTGCATTTTATGTTGCTTTTCGATTTTGGTTGTTTTACTTTTTGGCTGTTTATCACGAGTACTTTGTAATTGTTTGTTTCAACGGCAGTTCCAACGGTAATGTCGAATCAAACATTAGTATTCAAGTAGTTCATTCTTAAGGAGAGCGAATTGCTGCTTCTCTCGTTTTTTACAAGGGGCTTGTAGACTTGCTAGAATATTTAGGCTGTCTTGCATTGAAACGGATTTTGTTTTGCTTCAAGAAGATTCGTTATAGTGAAGCATAGGTTGTCTTTGATACTACTAATTTTCCAATTAGGGCGTAAACTCTTCTTTCCCGTCTCTGAATTTCTTGGGATGTTTTGTTCTGAACTCTTTCTCGCTGGTTTCTTAGAAAATCTTGATTTCCATATCTATCTTAATTATTTTCCCTCCAATTTTCTTAGTTATCACAATGACAAAGTATCTCTTTGAACAAAATAAATTTTCAATGTCATTCTATGTTCCAACCTATGATTCTCTTTGCTGTGGCAAAATGTCCTACTTATTTATATCTTCTATACATTTTACCTCAAAAGGTATCCTACCGTATTGTTCCATCAGTTTTGGTACATAGGTTCAAATCTCACCAAAATGCGCCATTTCTTTGTAAGGACGTATTTTTTCTTCTCTAGATGGTATAATTGAATTAATTGCGTAGAACAATGCCTTTTGCACCACTTTGTGGAAATTTCTCATTGCTAGTCTAGGTAAACTTCTTGACAAAAAAATCATATAGTTGATTGAAATGAACATTTTCTTGTTTTATAACATTTGTTATGTATTTGAATTTCATATTCATGGATGTTGTGTGTGTTAAAGTGAAGCGAATTTATGAGAGGAGAAATTAGGGATAGGTTCAAGTGAGGATGGTCATTCATTTAGTAATTTTGTTATTATGGGGATTTTTATTTTTTCTATTTGATACCTTCATCATATAGTGATTCTTTTGTATAATCATTTAATGTGAATTAAATGACAACTATTTTTGTCATGTCTCATGAGCACATCTGTTTACTTGTCTGCATCAAAAGAACAGTTTCTTGCGGCTGTATCATTTTATCTCTTTTTTCATACGGCTACAGTAATATGGACTTCTTTATCTCAACGAAATCAATCTCATGCCAATCTCATTGATGATGGAATTTCCTTCCATGATGATCACTTGATTGATTAAGATGGTTGTGCTTCTTTGTAATTTGTTCTTTTAATTTTCTGACAGATATCTTCTCTAGAACAAATTGCTGATGAGTTGAAAGATCGTTGTCAAAGACTGTGTAAAGGGAGTAAGAGATTTGCGTAAGTGCCTTGCGGTGAACATTTCCTTTGTAGCCAACATAATTAGTGCTAGATTGGTTTCTTTGATAACCATGTGGAAACTATAAATTTCACCTTTTTCGCTCTTGAATTTAGTTTTCAAACAATTATTCTTCAACACTTCATATTGAAGTGCATTTATTTTTATTTTGAGCACTAGCTGATTAAATCTGTTAGGAGTGGAAGAGCTTATTAAATCAAATTAATATTTTCATTTTATTTTACCATATAACTTTCTATTTCTTTTATATCAAATTAGTTCTCATATCCTTAGTTGCTCAAATAGCATTAGGGGTTTCCTAATTGATGAATGAAGAATCTTGGGGAGCTTGTAAAGAAGCTGATATAAATTCTCTAAACTAGAATGAATTAGTTTAAATTTCAGTTAAATGTTGAAAGCAGAACACTTAATAAGGTAAACTATAACGGAGATCAAGAAATCAACTTTATGAGTAATTGCCTAAATACAGAAAAAGTTCTTGTCCATTTGCTAATGGTCTTGCCTTATTTGAAGGTTCTTTATCCTCCTTGTAATTGCCAATAGAGTTGGGATTGATAAACCATTGATTTTCAAAAAATGTGGAGAAGTTCTTGTACATTTTGTTTTTACATGTTGGCATTACTACTCAATTTGTCTGTATGATGCATGATATTGAAATCATATCTCAGAATTTAAGAGCGATTTCATCACTTCTTTATTCTTCACGGTGACAATCCTTCTTAGATTTGTTATCGGTGCTTCACCTGACTGATAAACCCTCAAAATATTGACCAAATTATGTCAAAACAAGGAATATTTCTGGAAAATCGTTGCATAACAAATGACAGCTGTTAGCAGTAGTGGATTTGGTATCTGTTAGTGGATTTTGAGATCTTTTTAAAATATTGCAATGAAAATATGCCAATTGCCAAACAAGCATATTAAGTCAATATTAGATTTTACATCTGATCTGATTGCTTTAGATCTTATAAGTCGTTTTCTAATGCAACAATGGATTTAGATTTTTGCATTGGACAATACAAGGACTTCTCCCACTAGCTTCTGTTGGGTCTGGCATAATCTTTTTTGTTCTAATTTTTTTTTAAATTCTGTCATCAAGAGTGTGTTTTGTCTGTTATGAATGCAAATTTACCTTGACGTCAATGTATATGCCTAATAATTTGGCGCATAAGCTTTAGTGAGTTGTTCCCATAATGATAATAATAATAATAATAATAATAATAATAATAATAATAATAATAATAATAATAATAATAATAGGTTGCTAATTTTGTAAAATTATGAGGAAATTTTTATGATTTGCCTGCCAGTAAATCATTCCCTAGTTCAAAACCAATGGTTTCTCACTGTTGGGCATGTCCTAACCATTTGAACAGTGTTTTCTAAAATTGTCCAGTGTGTTGTTTGTTTGTACAGGGCAGTTCTTGGAGAAGCATGTGATGCAGACACAAACTTTGCTGATTCATTGGAAGCATTTGGTGCTGGACAAGATGATCCTGTTAGTGTGTCTATAGGAGGTTTGTTGAGCATTCTCAGACTTGTCCATAAAATCTGTAGCAGTTTCTTTTTTTCTTATACTCCACTAAATTTATTCTGCTTTTCTATTGGATCTAATTAGTTTATTGTTCAAGATAAAACTGGAATAGCTATCAAATTGCAAAATTAACCAGTTAGTCTTTTTTTATTTTTTGTTTTCACACTGTAGCTATTAAGAATGTATTGCAAACGATAGGTATTCTGATTTTAGATGTTGTGGCTGCATACTTTTAGTGTGATTTCCAGCTTCCATCTTTTGTGAATTATTTAGCAGCTGGATAAATGATTTCTTTTGCCGCCGGAAGAATTTTCATATATAGGTCCTAAGCCCGTGCCACTTGGGGCCATTTCTTAATTATCTTTTCCTTTACATAGGCCAATTTCTTGAATTATATTTCCCATTGGCAACACTGAAAATTGATATTGCATAATGATACTATACTCAAGATTTTTTTTCCCGAGTAATTATAAGTCAAGGCTACTATAATTTTCTTTATAGACTCTGAACTTTGGAGCATAAACTCCAGCTTTTAAAATTCTAAATTTCTCTATTTGTAAAATAAAATAACACTTTGTATTGATGGTGATCAAGCATCATGGGTTAAATGTGCTACATAACAAACAAAAATCTAATTTGCACTCGTGGCCTTTTCTTTGTGGAAATTATGTTTGTTCAATTTTTCTCTCTTCAGTTTGGTTTAAATCGATAGTTATGTTAAAAAACAGTTTGGCGTCATGTCATAATCCAAGGGCTTTAGTTTTATGTGAAGTTAATGGGCATGACCTTGTAATTTTTTTCTATTTGATTTTGTTGATGCAGGTCCTGTCATATCCAGGTTCATCAATGCATTTCGTGAGATTGCTACTTATAAAGAGCTACTTCGCTCTCAAGTGAGTACTAATTTGTTTTTGAAACTTCCTATTGATAGAATAAAAAAGGTAGCTCCTTGGGTTCTTGATCTAGAGTTCTAATGTGCTGTTTGTGAATCATGTTGAAAGCGGACTAATACATAATTTACCACCCAAATTTGCATGTTTTCTTCTTTTGCCACCCCAAACTTTTTGGGCGTCCAACTTACTCCTAAATTTGCTTAAACTGTCTTAAATACCCCTTGAACTTACTTAAACTGCCTTAACTATCCCTTGAACTTGCTTAAATTGGGCAATTTACCAACTTTCTTCAATTTATCACGAAATTTTCTTTTATTCTTTCTTGGCCTTTGAGGTTTTAGAGTGATAATTAGAGAGCGAATAGAAGGATCTGAGATTGAACTACATTGGAAAAAACTCTTAGTTGAGACAGTTTTAACAAGTTTAGGGGTAAGTTGAGTGCTCAAAAAGTTTGCGGTGACAAAAGAAGAAAACATGCAAGTTTGGGAGGTAAGTTACGTATTAGTCCTGTTGAAAGCAGTTCACACTCCCATGGTGCTCCCTTGTTATTTATGTAGATCTTATGATGGAAAACTAGATAGTTATTTGAGAAAATTACCTTTTGTTTAAGCTTATGCTGTTCTTTTGTGCCCATTACATGAATGATGCAAGAAATAGAAGGTTGAAAATGTGATGTTGACCTTATTTCTTGATTTAGATTTTTGCAAAAGCTGTGTCATGCCCTTTATATAGCTGGATGTTACAACCACCTGAAGGCCTACTAAAAACAAAAATTAAGTTCAACAATTCGAGATCATCAGGACTTCTTAATTTGGTTTCATGCACCTGATCCATAAAAATATATATATTTTCTTTTGATTCTGTTGGGTAGAGTGCTTTGAAATTCTTTTTGTTCGTTCTAATGTGTGGTCTTACTTTCACCTTGGCGTGGTAGTTCACATGTTTTCAAATCAACATTTGGGTCCCAAATAAAAGTTTGGTCAACTGCACTTGTGCTTTTCCATGCAGTAGCTGTTAGTGTTTTTCTATGTTTTTAAGGATTTAGGAGCAGCATAAGAATTTCAACAGTCCTTATTCAAAATATATGTTTTTGTTTTCATGATAGTTGAGCTTGGTTTTATAATTTTTGGATATTGCTATTGTTGATGGTGTTGCTAGTGTGCAGAGAAAAATTCTGTTAATTCTTCTAAGTTGTTGTCTTGAGATGCTTGTTAAATTTGAGTGCTGATGAGCCATGTATTTCAGGTAGAGCATGTGTTAATTGATAGATTGATGCACTTTGTGGATGTTGATCTGCAAGATGTGAAGGTACTTTTCTGTAATAAAAGTACAGAATCCAGTGGCCATCTTCATGCAACCATAATAAGTGAATGATATATAATGATCAAAATCCTTTTAATGTTACGCTTGCATGATAAGGACGACAAATAACTGGATAAGAATTATTTAATCAGAAAGAGCTCTGGTTGCAGCACCGGAGGAAGGTATAATGATATAAGATCCAAAAGCGTAAAGTTAGCAAAAAGACATTGAGAATAGGGTATTTGCAACTCGGGGAATAACCGATGCAGTAAATTTAGTAAAAGGAAACATTTTTGCTTAATCATGGCAGCATTAATGGGCAAAGAACTGCATTCAAGTAAATAGTAAAAAGAATCATGGTTTTCTTATTATTGACTATAAAAATGGATACAGTATTTCTATTAACACTAAGATTTTTTTTTTTGATAAGTTTTATCAACACCAAGTTATAAATCTGAAAAAGAAAATTTGGAATGGTGGGATACATTCCTTTTCTAAATGCAGAATCATATGGATATTGATCCTTATTCTGGTAGCACTTTTTGTATAATTATAGGAGGAAGCTGGTGATTTTGTGGGACAATTGTGAGAAAGAACAGTCAATAGGAGCAAAAGAAAGAAATTGATCAATAGATGCTGAAAAACAGTTTCACTTTTTTTTTTGGGGTTTCTGTGGAGAGCTTTGTTTTGTTGTTAACATAACTTGCAGATATTTTCTTTTTTTATGAAGGAATCTCGTCGGCGCTTTGACAAAGCTGTTCACACTTACGATCAGGTATTATACTTTCCATATATTTTTCTCTTTTTTTTTTCACATTTGCTCCCACTGGAAAACGAACCCTCAAGCTGTAGTGATGGAGATGACTTTAGTGTTATTTGGCCTCAATCTTATTGGTCAATACTTGCAATCTTTAATTAATGGCAAAGCAGAAAAATATTCAAACTATATGGATTTAGACTCTTGTTAGGTTTTTGTAAAATGAATCTACTAAAAGCAGTTAAATCATTGCCGTGGGGATTAAATAATATTCTAAGATATCACCAAAGAAAAAAAACTCTTAAGATATTCTTTTGAAAAATACGTGTTCTGATAATTTGAATTTGTTATAATGAAGGTATTTGAAGTTTTATAGTAACTCAATAGTTGGCAATACTGAGCAGTAATTTGATTGCAAACATGAGTTCCAAAATCAATTCCTTATACCAGCTAATATGAAAGTTCAACACAGATCTAAATATGCATTAATGTGTTTTGTCTTTATTGCAATCACTTGAGGTTTACCATGCTGATAACTGGTATCATATCTTTACCAGTCGCGTGAAAAGTTTGTTTCTTTGAAGACAAATACTCGTGGAGAAATTGTTGAAGAGCTAGAAGAGGTATGTTTGTATTTGCTGTGCTTTTTTAAAATTTTGTTAGCTTTATGGGAAGATAATTTAACAGCATATTTCACGTTTAGAGCTGTTGATGTTGTGGGGAAAAATTAATATCGGGATGAACAATCAAATGTGTTTAGTAGGGTCTGAATTTATTGTAATCAGGAGTTATTCTCTGTCTATTTATCAAATTTTTGTTCTATTTTTAGGTGTATGAACGTTATTTAATTCTCCCTTAATTCAAGTATCTAGTTCTTATCATTTTCAGCAGATTATGATATTGTCTTAATTCTTTTCTTTTGATTTCAAATTTTTGCTCGCAGCTCATTTAAGTTTTATTCCTAAACAGTACTTAAGGAACTTGTAATGACAAAAGTTAAAACAGTCTTAGTGCGATAGATTACTAAAAAGATGCACTTAATGTAAGCCTTAAGATTTTCTGTAGAGTTATGGAACCGTAACTCTTAAGTGTGATTTCTCAGGATTAGGGTGATAATCGAGTTCTCTTTTTCTTTTTTTTTTTCTGATAATCAAGTTGGGAGTAATTTTTATATTATAGTTCTCAAACTGGACTAATCTTGAAATCATTGAGCCCTAAGCCAGATTAAAATTTGAGGATCTTCCTTTCTCCTTCATAAGACAAAACAAATTCAATTTATACTTAAATATAAAAATATTAACAATTAGGATTGTCAAGGCTTGACAATTGTTAGGATTGTTGAGAGAAATGGTTTTGCGAGTGTTGCGAATAGCAAAATAAGAAAAGGGATATGAGAAAGCAGACTCAAGAGTAACATATGTGTGAGGTTTGGCAAAAATGTTTCCACATCCTCGGGTGCACTAGGAATCTCTCTAGAATCAACAAGGAACTATAAGTACAAAGTAAATTGTCACTCCCACTCTCTCTGAGTACACACTCCTTTTTCTGTTACACCCTATAAGTTGAATATACCTCTTTATTTTGTAGTAGTCCATGTCCACCCCTTCATTAATGTCTGATGTGGGACAACTAATTTCACTTGTCTTGTAAAAAAATGATTTCTGTTAATTTGAATAATCATCACAATTGCGGATTTATGGGCAATTGAATCTTTTTTCTTGGATAAATTTATGCTTACTTAAGGAACAACTTGGCAATTAGCATTTTCTCTTGATATTCGTCTAATAAAATCATGTTCTCTGATCACATAATTTGATTCAATTTTACATCATTAGTGTGATGAAGAATGGTTTGAAATATTATCATGCTCCTGCCCGAAGAAGAAGGGCTTTTGTACTTGCCATTTTGTTGGCACCATTCATTTTTGGCATACAAATCTTGGGCTGAATTTATTGTTCTTGTGCCAGAAGATGAGAATTTCGATTAAAACTTGTTAATATTGCTTTTTTTTTCACTTTCTTTACATTTTCCTCTTTTCAATTAGATAAAATATATGCTTATATACAAACTAAGAAGAATATTACTGTATTTTCCCCCTCTCGCAGGAGCTGCAGAACTCAAAGTCAGCATTTGAGAGAAGCCGCTTTAATCTAGTGTGTCTGCGTATTTGAATTTCCATCTATGATTTCAAAAAAAAAAAAACTTTATAGTGTCCCAACTTTTTTTTTTTCTTTTTTTCCTTTTAATGAGTTTCTCTCTGTGTTTTGAGGAATTTCAGGTGAGTTCGCTGATGAATATTGAAGCAAAAAAGAAGTATGAATTCTTAGAATCTATAAGCGCAGTTATGGATGCACATCTGAAATATTTTAAACTGGGGTACAGCTTATTGAGCCAAATGGAGCCCTTTATTCATCAGGTGAATCATGGTTTAGTGTTATAGTTGATATAATAAGGTGATAATTTTAGAAATCACATTACATTCTTTGGGAGGACATATTTGCTGTTTTGGATGTTTTGTTTTGCATTATTCTTTTACCATTTATTGACATATGCAGAAGTGTGTTCTCTCAGCTATAATAACATTCATACATAGTCTCTTTCTAGCTTCTTCTTTAAATTTTTCAAACTTTTGCTTGCTTCTTGTGGCAAATATGGTTGAAACTTATTATCATATATTTTTTTTTGTCTTAATCAGGTATTAGCATATGCACAGCAATCGAAAGAACTGGCTAATATCGAGCAGGATAAACTTGCAAAACGGATTCAAGAATTCAGGACCCAAGCTGAGATGGCAACAATAAGAGGTTCTATTGAAACTGAATCTTCATTAAAAACAGGTGGCATTCATGTTGTTAATAGGGATTCTTACAAGGACATAGAAGCAATAATGCGCTCAGCGGAAAATGGAGAGGTAAGGTTAGTTTGTTTCTTCGTACAATGTTTATGTTGTGCAATACTATCTGATTATGTTTGAACCATTAACTGGTTTTTGTCTAGTTTGTCAAATTTTTCTCTCTGGACACCGAGTATGATGAATCAGCGCCAAATTATATCCAAGAAAAGTTAGCTAAAAAAAAAAGGACGACAGGAAACCATCATTTTTTAATTTATTAGTGATGCATTCGCATGTCTTTCTTTATTTCTTTCTTTATTATACTGTTTATTTACTATTCTAAGAATGATCACTTCTGTTTATTCCTAGCCCCAGTCCTCCATTTTGGTCTGGCCATGTATTTTATTTTAAGTTGTCGAGATTGCATTTTGGATCTCATATTGTTTGTATCTCAAAACCACCTTGATGATATGAGGATTATGATACTGGACGAGTTTCATAGAGTAAAATTGGTAAGGTAATACTGACATAAACATAAATGGGCAGTGGTGAAAACATTTGATACCACATAATATACTCTCCATTGTTATTCTCCGCTTGCTTCTGGATGAGTTGTATACATTTCCTGGATTAATGATGACCACATGGAGGCGTATAATTCATCTGTTTCTGTGTTGGCGTGTTTATACTTGCATACTATTTCTTGCTTTACATTTGATTTCCATTATTTCATTTTTATGACTTGTAACTTGTAAGCTCTTTTCTTTTTTTTTGGGAAAAAAAAAGACATACAAGTTGATGTCACTGTATTCCTTGAACTTGGTTATGGGTTATGGTTCTTATCTCATCATTCTAATATTTACTTGAAAGGCAAGTTAATTCGGTATGCTTTGTCAAATTTTAGGTTCAGACAATCAAACAAGGGTATCTATTAAAACGTTCTTCTAGCTTGCGAGGTGATTGGAAAAGAAGGTTTTTTGTACTAGACAGTCAAGGAACTTTATATTACTACAGAAATAAAAGTC
>CAODLS010292386.1:0-10568 GCA_948243855.1 Flueggea neowawraea | reverse complement strand
AAAAATGCTCAATGAATGTATAGTAGTGATTGTGTGTTTATGTGATTTGTTTTTGTTTGATATATTTGAAGTGATGACCGGTGTGAAGAATTGAACTATTTTTAGGAATCTTTCTACTTAGAAAGTCTTGCTTGTGAAAATTTTCTCCCTCAAAATGAAATATGCTTGTTTTTTGCATTCACTAAACTATGGATCAACAAATGATTAATTTTTTCAATCTTACTTTTTGGATAGTTATGAAAATGGTGGTTACGATAAGAAAAATGAATAGGGAATAGTATAAGAATTGAATTTTTTAAGAAACCTTACTCTTAGAGAGGTATTACTTCTTCCTTCTGCTACTTGACCTTCTTAATTCTTTTCAATGGACGCATCAGTACATGGAGGAAAAGATTGAAAATGGAAAGGCTCTGGACCTGAAAATTTATATAATGTTGTAGAAGTCTTTACATTGCTTTGTTGCATTAAAATGTTCTAAGGAATAAGAGCGCAAGAAAGGAGTTGCTAACTGTTCTGCAGCTGTGTTTCATATCATCGTAATAATAATTTACCTAAACAAGCTATAACTGTCCACAATGTTAACAGTTTAGGGGAAAAAATTCATTGTAAATTTTGGAAAAAAGAATGGAGGACTTCTTTGTTCTTTTTTTATTTTGGGTCAAGAAAGGACTTGTTTGTTTTAAATCTCATTCTTTCTGCTCTTATGTTCTTGGCTGCAATCAGTTGCTGTTCTGTTGGAATAGTTGAGATTATAAATTTCTGTAGTTTGCTATTGCTTAATATAACTCTCATGTTTCCTAAATTCAGAGATTTCGATTCACAGATAGTCCTGTCTGACCTTTTAGATGAGATAGTTTTTTTCCTTATCAGCTAACTATCATATGGTTGATGAAACAAGAGGGAAATGAAATTGTCGGAATCTAGCATGTAATCGCATTTTAAGCCCGAGATATTGATCCGCAAAGTGAAATCCAGAAGCTAGAAAAATAATCTTACCAATAACAAAAGCACATATATTTAATCTAAAAGCTGGTATAGGTCTCTCACTATATATAGTTGATGAAGAGAATGGCAACATGATTTTGAAGTATTCTTTGGCTTTAATTAATTTACCCTTTATGATAGCCAACATAAACCAATGATCTTGAAATGCCATGCAACTCAAATCAAACCAAATAAATCAAGAATTAGCTAGCGCATTATGCCTCGTAGAAATTTCCTGTTCAGTGTATGACAATTGATTGTCTATGCTGAAATCTTCTTAGAAGGTTGAAATAGCATGGTGCAATGAAAATAAGTTACAGTTTAAATAGCATGTTTGTAGCCTCTCTCCCAGAAGGCCCTGTGTTTACTGGGGACATGCAAAATATGTCTTGTGCTTTTAGCAGTATGTATTAATCTTCTAATCATTTAGGTTCTGTGAACGAGTAGGATTTAAACTATAATTTTTGAGACCTTGCACAAGTTCATGAATTTGGTCTTCTTTTCCCAATCAATATGGTGTTAATATCTTTCTGAAGGACCTATTTGTTTTTGTAGGAAATGGGCTTGTTGGAGGTGAAGCATGGTTTGCTCCAGATTGCAGAATCCTTGGAATTTCTCCATAACAATGCACGTCTTGTTCACCGCGCTATATCACCAGAGGCAAGCATTCATGTTCCTTTTTTCTTAACATGTTTCTTCTTTAACTTATCTCCCAAGAATTTGGTGTTATTTCAATTGGAACAATTTTATCTTACTTGAACCTTTCAAGTGACTTTGTGACTGAAGTACAGTGTTCAAAGAACGTGCACTTTCCCTTTGCCTTGAAAAATGGTGCTATTCCAAGGCATTTTACTTCCTTTGTTCCTTGGAAAACTAATGGTCCTTTAGAAGTATCACCCCTAAAAATGATTTCCATGTTGTAGAAGCAAAAATGACAATGATAAATAATGATGATGAACAAAGATTATATGATAAACCTCAAAATGGCATTAAGCTGACAGCCGATCTAGCATTGTGCTCATCAATACTTGAACTTGATGCCTGTGAACAAATTGGCCTACGTAAGTTCCCTCGTAGAATGAGTTAGAATGGGAATGTAATCTTTTACTGTCACTGAAGTTTATTTAAAGGGCTATCCTGATTTTCTTTCATAATTATTTTTTTGAATAACCAAATCCACATTGCTTGACCAACTCTAACTTCTTGGTTTGAAATGCTAAATGCTTGGAATAACTAGAATTAAGAATGTAAAATACTATCTTAGAATATCTTTATTTTGTATAATTGTTCTTCTATTCCCTTCCAACAAAGATAAGAGAAGAACCACAAAATGCTTCAATTTTTTTATAGATAACTGGATAGTCCCTCACGCCTCCACTGCTGTTTTGCATATGCTGGTTGTTATCACTTTATAGTCATCCCTCTTTTGAATTTAGTTTGAGAATCCTGTCGCTTCATTGGTTTCCTTTTATTAAACTATCTATATGTCTTGATGTAAAAAAGTAAAGTTAAAAGAATAATGAAGGTATGCCAAATATGCACAGGAACTTTTTGTTTGCTACAAGGATGTGGCAATCATTTTAATTGAATTTGGTTCTTTAATCTTTTTCCACATTAGACTCCTATTTGGCTTGAATGCGATTTGAATTTTGTTTCTTTTCTTAAGAACCCTTCATACAATCACTGTGGTTAGGGATCCATGTACATCACAGCAAATCTTATTTACAGAATGTTCTCATTACTTCAAATGGATCATGGAAGCTTGGCGGATTTGGTTTTGCAATTTCAACAGAGGCTGCTGGCGATTTGGCCACTTCTCAGGCTTTCCATTATGCTGTGAGTCCATTTATTAGATTTGAAAACAGGTTAGGTGGGGAGGGATTAAATAAAATAAAGTTTTGGCATGGCAAGGTTTACCACATCCTCTGTTTTCTCTAAGACATATTTTACCTAGTATGAAGTTTGGGGTGCTTATTATATTTGTTGTATTCTGTTCCAGGAATATGATGTTGAGGACTCTATGGTGCCTCTTCAACCATCATTGAATTGCACTGCACCAGAACTTGTCCGAAGCAAGGCACCGTCAGCTGGGTGGTCTTCTGATATTTTTAGTTTTGGATGCCTTGCCTACCACTTGATAGCGCACAAACCTTTGTTTGACTGTCATAACAATGTCAAGATGGTATGTACTCCTTGATTTTAATCTTTGAATTTGTCATAAATTGATTGTATTTTTAAAACTGAAATTATGCTTCTTATGTCAAGAAACAAGGAACACATAAGGCATATGCTTATCGTATTCAGGAGGTTTTATTCTTATATTTTGATTGGAGAATTTCATTAGAACTTACCAAATTTGTTGCCCTCTATCTATTATTGGAGATAGCTTGAAGTTTCTGTTATCCATATCATTGTTCATAAATTAAATAAGCTCCTCTATTTTTGTTACATTTGGACCAGTAGTGTATAGATAGGTCACTTCAAGTTTCTTTTAGCAAATTTGCCAGTCATCCCTAATTTAGTCCCTAATGCCAGTATGGCATGGGGACACCAAGTTTCTTGCACTGGATGTATATAATTAGGAACATTTATTAAAAATGGGAAATATTTTTTTCCAAAAAAAAGGGAAATACTAACAGTGAATAGTCAAAAGACAATCATGGAGGATGATTGATCCCTACCATGTTGGGATGAGGCGATTTCCTAATAACTGGAAATTGTTTAAAGGTTTAAAGTTGAAAAAAAACTAACTATTAAATGGTATTAGATGGGAAACAGAAGAGAAAAAAATGTTTGTTGATTACGTTTACAGATGAATTTTGCTAAAGTATTAATTATTAAATTTTTAAGTTTACCTTTGCTGAAAATTTTTACTGAGGCGCTCAAAATACTTCTTTTGTGGGTCATTTTTCTTGTTATTGTCAAGCTTTTTTCTGAATGATTGATCCGTGTTGTATTTCAAAATTTGACTGAAGACCGGGAGATTTAGCCTTTCTACTATGGGTAGGTATGTAGTACATGTCATGAAGATGCTTTTGTATTGCTATAGACTGCCACCACCGTAGCTGGCTGGCTATAGTCCAAACCTGTCAACCACTATCAATTGGTTAAGAGATGGGTCATCAAAAATTGATCAGTGGCTGGCCAGTGAGCCTCTTGTAATCAGTAGTCGTTTGGGTTTAATCCTAATAAGAACTTTTTTCTGAAAACATAGCAATGGTTTCTGAAAATGTAAAAATTTCTGATTTCTTTGAGAAGTAGAAGGAAACAACTCTGAGAGTTTGCCTGCTTGTTTAGATACTCTTGAAATGATTTTGTTAGACAGAACTGTTGGGGAGTAGGTAATCATGATAACCTTTTGATGATATTGGTAACGGTGCCAATTGTATTGAAGTAATCAATGCGAGATGCTATGTCTGCCCATTTTGTCATGTGGCAAAGATATTGAATCTTAAATAGTTAGTTGATATTACTTCCGTGTTTCTGGATTTCTAATGACTATCATTTCTATTTTCCTTTCTGCAGTACATGAATACTTTGAATTATTTATCTAGTGACGCCTTCTCCTCTATTCCACCAGAATTAGTTCCTGACTTGCAGAGGATGCTCTCTGCAAATGAGTCTTTCAGGCCAACAGCATTGGATTTTACAGGTGAAACATGACCTTCTAAACTCATGTCTCTCTGTAACATGTGTGTTTGTGTGTTATGTGCCTGTACATGATACAAGATGGAAAACTAAATAATAATTATTGGTGTGATTTAAGACCATGAGAGGATGAAAAAAATGCTGTTTGATGAAGAAATAATAATTTGTTGAAGAATGTATTTGATCAAACCAAATTTTTCCTGGGATCTATTCAGGGGAATCTGCAATCTGCATATTCATATAAAGAGCAATTAAAGGTGCAATGGACGGTTTCCTACATAAGGAACCTTATGCTTAAGTATGTCCACTGATCAATGATGCAGACTTGTGCAAAGGTGTACTCAGGCTACTGAGCAAAGCTGATGATGATGAATATGATTAATACTAATTTGGCCTTTTAAGAAGCATATTGATAGTAGGATTAGAGGCTCTCAATTGTAGGCATATCAACTTTAAGAGTTTTGTTGGGAAAGTTATAATTAATTATTCTTGTCATGTTCTTTTACACAAGTTATATTCTTGTGAAACCCTGCCTAAAGCTCATTGATGCCTAATTCCAAAGAAAAAAAAAATCTTGATGCTAATGTTGTTTCTGAATCAACATATCATACTGCTGCAATATTTTGAACAGATTGCCTAGCGAATAAATTGTGGAAAAAGGTGTCTATTTCGGTTTACATTTTCTGTTTGACAAGTTACATCTAACTATGAATACTAGATGACCATACTAGGAAAAAATTCTGCGCAAAATTGATCTCTAACTATTACTGTTAATTAGTAACTGATCCTAATTGGTCATCTAAGAATTGGTGTATTGGGTCATGTTCTTATGCTTTTTTTTTCCCTGTGAAAGGAGGATGTTAATTTGAGAATCTCATCAGATGGATCTAACAACTTTAAAATGAACTTTGGCGTCGTTTTATTCCTTCATATCTGTAAAATACGGAATGAAATTTCTTTTTTTGCATCATTCTTTTGTGGATATTTACTTATTCCTATATTTGTTACAGGTTCTCCATTTTTCCGGAATGACACGAGGTTGCGTGCTCTTCGTTTCCTGGACCACATGCTTGTATGCATTTTATTTTTAATTTTGGCTGACAAATTTCTCTGCTAGATTTTCCTAGGAATTTGAGTTTGAGGGAAAATTAAAATGGGATAGGAAATGTTGAGTTTATGATAGTGTATGCACTTATTTTTTTCTTGCAGGAAAGAGATAATATGCAGAAGTCTGAATTCTTAAAAGCACTATCAGATATGTGGAAAGATTTTGACTCGCGTGTATTACGGTACAAGGTCTGGTTTTTTGTTAACAGCTTTCATTTTAGTGAATAGATGCCGAGTTATTTCTTGCTTTTGATAAGTTCCTGATCACCGCTATTTACCTGCACTAGAGTATGCATCTGCTTTCTCAAATCGTAATGCTTCTTATGATATAGTACTTTCGATCTTTCTTTTCGCAATTAAAGGCAACATTCTCTTGCAGGTGCTTCCACCTCTTTGTGCTGAACTTAGGAATATGGTAATGCAGCCGATGATTCTTCCCATGGTTCTTACCATAGCAGAATCTCAGGTACAGCTCTTCCATCATTATGATTTGAGATAAAAATTTGGTAACTTAACAAGGCAATGTTGTAACCACTTCATATTATTCTTTTGAAAATTGAGAAATAAATGAGTGGGTTTTATTTCCCATGATATCAAGTAGGTTCTTAATGGTAAAATGGGTGGATAGATGTCAGTTAAGATCTCTTTTCACCTGCTTGTTGTTGTCCTGGACCTTCTCACTTTATCTTCATATTTTACAATACATATATTTTGATGATTAATCCTGGTTTGCACATTTTGTCTTTTGGTTGTGACATCTTCATCTTTGAGATCTTTAATAAATATGAGATTTCTTTTTTGTAATTATCAAATCGTGAGATGTAGTAGAATTTCATTTTGATATTTTATTCTTGAGCTAAAAGTCTTTGAATGGATTTGGTTCTGATGATCTATGAGAGTGAAGCTACCTGATTTATCTGCCTTGATTACAATATATTTTGACAATAAAACCTGCTTCATGTTTTGCTCTATGTTATGACGTCGTCTGATCTTTAAGATCGTTGATGAAAAATGAATACATTATTTTAAGTGTCAAATTCCTACATGTAGAATTTCATTGTTATATCTATCTGCTGGATATAAAGTCTATGAGAAGTTTGTTACTTATAATGACGTATGAGTTTGTGAATTAAATGCCATGTAATTTTTTGGATTTGACAAACTTTTGAGTAGAATATAAACAGAGGGGTGTGTTCCTTGTTTTCTTGCTTTAGTTTGGGCTCATGGAGCTAACAGGATAAAATACAATTGGGAGATGTGGTAGATAAGATAAAAAGAAAATGGAAAGGATGTTTGGTTATATAAAAATAGGACTGCAAGCTCATAATTTATGATAATTGTTCTCATCATACTACCCCTCTATCTCCTATTATGGGAATAATGACTGCTTGGTTAATGGAAGAATACTCCTAGTGAAAAACGTTTAGCGTCCTTGGTGGAGATTAGTATCTTTGATATTTGGAATTAAGCTAGAACCTTTCAAGATCATGATTGGCTATATGGATGTTGTGCTGGTAATGACCCTTTGGACTCTTTGCTGCCATGGTTGCAATATTATTTGATGTTGCTTCTGCTTGATTTTGGCTTTGCAATAGTAGTTTTGGAAATATGACAAAGCCTTTTGTAATTACTGTCACAGACGTTTAGGCCCAAATAATGATAATGTTCAAGTTTCTGCCAAGCATCAACATTGATTATGCCTTGCAAAATCTATTGTAGGATAAAATTGATTTTGAGCTATCAACACTTCCAGCTCTCATTCCTGTCCTCAGTAGTGCTGCAGGAGAAACACTGCTGCTGCTTGTGAAGCATGCTGAGCTCATTATCAACAAGGTAATCAGAATGGTTTTACATTCTTGTTCATGATCGATTTTAGAATTTTTTTTCTATAGATTACTTGTTGGAGTTTTCAGCTTATACTAAATAGATTTGGAAATTGCTGCTAATGAATAGTCTTGCTAGTGATCCATTTGGTCAGTGAAACTTAATTTCTAATCAACTAAGAACATTCAAAACTCGATGAGCTCTGGATTGTAGAGGGGTATTAAATCCTCATATTTGAACTTTTCTATCCAGTCATTATTCCAATTGAGCATTTGTTTCATTGAATATTTTCACACCTTTTTATTGTTAAGAGATATCAGTAGATTGTATTCTAAATTCATATCACTTCATTAAAGTTATGGAGTAATATTCCAGCTGTGAAGTGCTATTTGTCCAAGGTGCGTTGGGCGGTTGGGAATTTTTATGTCAAAAAGCAAGCCATTAGAATAAGGATTCCTGAAATTCTCTTTTAAAGAATTTATTTTGAGAAACTGAAATTTCTTGACATCTTCTATTGGAGCATCAACCCAAACGTCATTGTTTAGTCCTAGCCTTTTTCTTCCTCAATTCTTCATCCTATGCCAACTTCTATGTTCAGGATGATAACAAATGTCATTTTTTTCCTTTCACAATAATTGTAGACTAGCCAAGAGAATTTGATATCGCATGTCCTGCCCTTGCTTGTTCGAGCTTATGATGATACTGATCCACGCATACAAGAGGAAGTTCTGAGAAAATCTGTTACCCTTGCGAAGCAACTTGATGTTCAGGTAACTGCCATTTGTGAATTTCTGTGTGCTTACTGTTTTGTATATGCACTCGAGTATTCAATGCTCTTTTTATTGAATCATATCATATTTTCTGATCAGTTTCATGGTTTAATAAATAAAAAGTAAACAATGACATATTTCCTTGACGTTGTGCTTTTTGGTGCTTTTCATGGTATATTTGCATAAGATATAGCTTTCCGCCATCCTTGTTTCCAATATATTCTTCATATTAGTGGGTCATAACCAAAATTTTAGAAGTTTAGGATGTTGAAGGTCACGACAAGACAAGTAATCTAATACTTGGTCTCCGTTTATTTTTCTTTTGTAGGTGTGTTTTTTTTCCTTTCCCTTCCACAGATGGATGCATTCATTAAGTCAATTCGTGTTTTCAAATTTATAATTCACGGTTATAATATGTTATGTAGTTGGTTTCTGGTGCAAATATACATGCATGAATATGGTGAAAGAAGATTTCATAATCCTTAGCTATATGGACGACATCATTCTATTTCTTACTTGAGCAAGATGACGAGAAAAGAGAAATCTTTCTTAGACTTATAATTGAGTTTACTGATTGACTAAATCTACTTATTTTCCAGATAATCTACCTGTGTTATTGTTTATTGCTTACACTATCTGACTATTTGTTCAATTGTTTGCAGCTTGTGAAACAGGCAATTTTGCCCCGTGTTCATGGCCTAGCTCTTAAAACAACCATAGCTGTGGTAAGGTATTTTCAAATTATGTTTCTAATCATGATATGATGTGATCCAAGTAACTTTGTTTCAATAAAATGAGTGAGATGTTTTCATGAAGTTCTGAAATTCTATCTTGCAACTGCCCAGAGATTCTTGTCATCTAAAAATGTGTTATTAAATTCTTGCACGGGCTTTTTATATGTCATCCCTGGTCATTCTGCTGATGCTCAGAAATTAGAGTCTGAACCTTGATGGCAGTAGTGTACTCTACTTGTTTTGGAACCGTAAATTATCCTGGCTTTATTGTGTGGATTGGCGGAAGGAGAGGGGTGCAGTGGTGCTGCCGCACGCCCTTTGTGGCCCTACATCTGCCCCATGTCCTGGCAAATCCATGTCATTATGTCAACTAATTATATAAAAGTCACAATCTCTCGTGACAAACAAGTGCCACCTGTAAAACTATATGCCACCTTAACTCGACTCTGGTCATCTTTTCCCATCCACCCTTTATTCATCTCCTTTGCATACACCTTCTGTTAACAAATCTCTTTTTAATATATAAACTCTTATATTTTGACAGATACGTTATTACAATCTACTCAATTTACTTTAATTTATTAAAATGCCTCTTGCTATTTCAAAATTTGTGTATATTACTTGTAAACTTTTTTTTTTATAATAATAATAATCAGCCCTTTCTACTGAAAATTTCTGGTGCCGCCACTGTTTCAGAATTGTAAATAAGTTTAAATTTAAGTTGACAGTTGTGTAAGGTTTCCAGTTATTGCAAAAGCCTTATATGTCAATGATGTTTGTTTAGAAATGTACTCAAATTCTTTTGTTTTCAGGTCAGAGTTAATGCTCTGCTATGCTTTGGAGATCTAGTTCATACCCTCGATAAACATGCTGTTTTGGATATTCTGCAAACAATTCAGCGTTGTACTGCTGTCGATCGGTCTCCCCCTAATGTCGTGTACACTTGGGGTTGCAAACTCTATTCTCAAGCAGGTAACTGTTTGCTGTTATGTGGTGGTTATTTTTCTTCAAAGATAGTATACAAAAGAATCAGAGACTTAATTGTGATGCATTTTTTTGGTTTTGCCAATTCTTGACAGTATGGAGTAGAATTTGTTGCAGAACATGTTCTTCCATTACTTATACCTCTTCTCACTGCCCAACAATTAAATATTCAGCAGTTCGCAAAATATATGCTTTTTGTTAAAGACATCATCAGGTACACTGCCTCGCATTGCAACAATGATGTTTTGAAGCCTTTTCTTTTTTCGTGTAAATTTTGGTACTTGAGGTGGTAAAATCACTAAACCTGTTCTAGTGATTTCTGTTTGCCACATGCACTTTCCACCAAGTTACTTTCATTTCTTCACGGTATGGTTTTTATTGCAGAATGATAGAAGAAAAAAGAGGTGTTACAGTAGCTGATACTGGATTCCCAGAGGTAAAGCCATCATCTATTTCCAATGGGCTTCAGTCTCAAGCGTCTGCCAAAACAAGCAGCACTGTTGCTCCGGCATCAAAA